>AWOL01S0073709.1:13346-27382 GCA_000715115.1 Nicotiana otophora | reverse complement strand
CAAATTTTAGGCGATCGGGGTCCAGGGGTCCCGGGACCACTTGGAAGGCGTGGGCTATAGCACTCAAACATATGGGAATTAGGCAAAATTCTAGTTTTTTGGCCGTAAAACGCAAAAAATGAGGAACGGTCATGGAAGGGCGGTGACTATGGTTCTCTAGATCGTATTTGATGGCCCGAAAAAATTTTAGGCTATCCGGTTCCAGGGGGCCCTCCCTAGTAGGAAGGCGTGGGCTATAGCACACGAAAATGTGGGAATCGGGTGGAATTCTATTGTTTTGGCCGAAAAATGCAAAAATGAGGAACGATCATGGCGGGGCGGTGACTATGGTTTCTTATGTCGTATTGGATGCCCCGGAAAACTTTTAGGCGATCGGGGGTCCGGGGGTCCCGGGACCACTTGGAAGGTTTGCACACGAAAATATGGGAATCGAGCGGAATTCTACTTTTTTGGCCATAAAATGCAAACAATGAGGAAAACGATCATGGCGGGGTGGTGACTATGGTTCCTTAGGTCGTATATGATGGAGCAGACAAATATTTGGCGATCGGGGTCCGGGGGTCCCGGGAGTACTTGGAAGGCGTGGGCTATAGCACACGAAAAAATGGGAATCAGGCGAAATTTTAGTTTTTTGGCCGTAAAACGCAAAAGAACGAGGAACGGTCATGGCAGGGCGGTGACTATGGTTCTTTAGGTTGTATTTGATGGCCCGGAAAAATTATAGGCGATCCGGTTCCGGGGGGACCTAAACACTTGGAAGGCGTGGGCTATAGCACATGAAAATATGGGAATCGGGCGGAATTCTAGCTTTTTGGCCGTAAAATGAAAAATATGAGGAAAGGTCATGGCGGGGTGGTGACTATGGTTCCTTAGGTTGTATTTAATGGCCCGGAATGATGTTAGGCGATCCGAGTGCGGGGGTCCGGCCCATTCGGAAGGCATTGGCTATAACACACGAAAATATGGGAATCGGGCGGAATTCTAGTTTGTTTGGCAGAAAAACACAAAAAATGAGGAAGTATTATGGCAGGGCGGTGACTATGGTTCCTTATGTCGTATTGGATGCCCCGGAAAAGTTTTAGGCGATTGGGGTTCGGGGATCCCAGGACCACTTGGAAGGCGTGGAGGAAAGGTCATGGCGGTGCGGTGACTATGGTTCCTTAGGTCGTATTTTATGTCTAGGAAAACTTTTAGGCGATCCGGCTCCGGGGGGGCCTACCAACTGGGAAGGCGTGGGCTATATGGGAATCAGGCAAAATTCTAGTTTTTTGGCCGAAAAACGCTAACAATAAGGAACGATTATGGCGGGGTGGTGACTATGGTTCCTTAGGTCGTATTATACAGACCGAAATAATTTTAGGCTATCCATGTCCAGGGGGACCTACCAACTACGAAGGCGTGGGCTAGAGCACACGAAAATATGGGAATCAGGTAGAATTCTAGTTTGTTGGCCATTAAAATACAAAACATGAAGAGCGATCATGGCTGGGCGGTGACTATGGTTCCTTAGGTCGTATTTGATGGCCCGAAAAAATTTTAGGCGATCCGAGTCCGGGGGCCATCCCACTCGGAAGGCGTGGGCTATAGCACACGAAAATATGGGAATCAGGCGGAATTCTAGCTTTTTGGCCGAAAAATGCAAACAATGAGGAAAGGTCATGGCGGGGTGGTGACTATGGTTCCATAGGTCGTATTTGATGGCCCGGAAATTTTTTGGAGATCCGGCTCCGGGGGGCCCTACCCACTGGGAAGTCGTGGGCTATAGCACATGAAAATATGGGAATCATGCGAAAGTCTAGTTTTTTGGCCGTAAAACAAAAATTGAGGAACGATCATGGAGGGGCGGTAACTATGGTTCCTTAGGTTTTATTTAATGGCTCGGAATAATTTTAGGCGATCCGAATCCGGGGGTCCGGCCCACTAGGAAGGCGTTGGCTATAGCACATGAAAATATGGGAATCAGGCAAAATTCTAGTTTGTTTGGCCGAAAAAAACAAAATATGAGGAAGTATCATGGCGGGGCAGTGACTATGGTTCCTTAGGTTGTATTTGATGGCCCGGGAAAATTTTAGGCGATCGGGCTCCGGTGGGCCCTACCAACTGGGAAGGCGTGGGATATAGCACACAAAAATATGGGAATCGGGTGGAATGCTAGTTTTTTGGCCATTAAAACGCAAAAAAAAGAGGAACGTTCATGGCTGGGTGGTGACTATGGTTCCTTAGGTTGTATTTGATGGCCCGGAAAAATTTTAGGACATCGGGGTCCGGGGGCCCAACCCACTAGGAAGGCGTGGGCTATAGCACACGAAAATATGGGAAATAGACGAAATTCTAGTTTTTTGGTCGAATAATGCAAAAAATGAGGAACGATCACGGCGGGGAGGTGACTATGGTTCCTTATGTCATATTTGATATCTCGGAAAATATTTAGGCGATCGGGGTCCGGGGGTTCCGGGACCACTTGTAAGGCGTGGGCTACCATACGAAAATATGGGAATCGGGCGGAATTTTAGTCTTTTGGCCGAAAAACGCAAAAAATAAGGAACGATCATGGCGGGGTAGTGGCTATGGTTACTTAGGTCGTATTCGATTGCCTAATAACATTTTAGGCGATTGAGGTCTGGGGGTCCCGGGACCACTTGGAAGGCATGGGCTATTGCACACGTAAGTTTGGGAATCGAGCGAAATTCTAGTTTTTTGGCCGTAAAATGCAAAAAATGAGGAATGGTCATGGCTGGGCGGTGACTATGGTTCCTTAGGTCATAGTTGATGGCCCAGAAAAATTTTAGGATATCGGGGTCCAGGGGTACCGGGACCACTTGGATGACGCGGGCAATAGCACACGAAAATATGGGAATCGGGAGGAATTCTAGTTTTTTGGCCGTAAAATGCACAAAATGAGGAACGATCATGGCGGGGCAGTGACTATGGTTCCTTAGGTTGTATTTAATGGATAGGAATAAGTTTAGGCGATCCGAGTCCGGGCAGTCCGTCCCACTCGGAAGGCGTTGGCAATAGCACATGCAAATATGGGAATCGGGCAGAATTTTAGTTTTTTGGCCGAAAAATGCAAAAAATGAGGAACGATCATTACAGGACGGTGACTATGGTTCCTTAGGTCGTATTTGAAGGCCCAGAAAAATTTTAGGCGATCGGGGTCTGGGGGTCCCGGGACCACTTGGAAGGCGTGGGCTATACACGAAAATATGGGAAATGGGCAAAATTCTAGTTTTTTGGCAGTAAAATGGACAAAATGAGGAAAGGTCATGGAGGGGCGGTGAATATGGTTCCTTACGTCGTATTTGATGGCCTGGAAAAGTTTTAGGCGATCCGGCTCCGGGGGGCTCTATCCACTGGGAAGGCGTGGGCATAGCACACTAAAATATGGGAATCACGCGATATTCTAGTTTTTTGGCAGAAAAACGCAAAATATGAGGAACGATCATCGCGGGGCGGTGACTATGGTTCCTTAGGTCGTATTTAATGGCCCGGAAAAATTTTAGGAGATCGGGGTCCAGGGGTCCCGGGACCACTTTGATGACGCGGGCAATAGCTCACGAAAATATGGGAATTGGGCGGAATTTTAGTTTTTTGGCCGTAAAATGCAAAACTTGAGGAACGATCATGGCAGGGCAGTGACTATGGTTCATTAGGTTGTATTCGAAGGTCCGAAAACATTTTAGGTGATCCGAGTCCGGGGGCCCGACCCACTCGGAAGGCGTGGGCTATAGCACACGAAAATATAGGAATCTGGTGGAATTCTAGTTTTTTTGTCGTAAAACCCAAAACAACGAGGAACGGTCATGGCAGGGCGGTGACTATGGTTATTTAGGTCGTATTTGATGGCCTGAAAGTATTTAAGGCGATCCGGGTTCGGGGGGCGCTACCCATTGGGAAGGCGTGGGCTAATATAGCACACGAAAATATGGGCAACAGGCGAAATTCTAGTTTTTTGGCCTAAAAACACTAAAAATGAGGAACGATCACGGCGGGGCGGTGACCATGGTTCCTTAGGATGTATTTGATGGCCCAAAAATTTTTTAGGAGATCGGGGTCCAGGGGTCCCGGGACAACTTGGAAGGCGCGGCCTATAGCACACGAAAATATTGGAATCAGGTGAAATTCTAGTTTTTTGGCCGTAAAACACAAATAAAGAGGAACGGTCATGGCAGAGCGTTGACTAAGGTTCTCTAGGTCGTATTTGATGGCCCGGAAAAATTTTAGGCGATCCAGTTTCGGGGGGTCCTACCCACTAGGAAGGCGTGGGCTATAGCACACGAAAATATGGGAATCGGGCGGAATTCTATTTTTTGGCCGAAAAACGCGAAAATGATGAACGATCATGGCGGGGCGGTGACTATGGTTCCTTAGGTCATAATTAATGGCCCGGAAAAATTTTAGGTGTTCCGAGTCCGGGGGGCCCGGCCCACTCGGAATGTGTGGGCTATAACACTAGAAAATATGGGAATCGGGTGAAATTCTTGTTTTTTGGCCGAAAATTGCAAAACATTAGGTACGATCTCGGCTGGGCGGTGACTATGGTTCCTTAGGTCGTATTTGATGGCCCGGAAAATTTTTAGGAGATCGGGGTCCAGGGGTACCGGGACCACTTGGATGACGCGGGCAATAGCACACGGAAATATGGGAATCGGGCGAAATTCTAGTGTTTTGGCCGTAAAATGCAAAACGTGAGGAACGATCATGGCGGGGCAGTGACTATGGTTCCTTAGGTTGTATTTAATGGCTAGGAATAAGTTTAGGCGATCCGAGTCCGTGCGGTCCGGCCCACTCGGAAAGCGTTAGCTATAGCACACGCAAATATGGGAATCGGGCAGAATTTTAGTTTTTTGGCCGAAAAATGCAAAAAATGAGGAACGCTCATTGCAGGATGGTGACTATGGTTCCTTAGGTCGTATTTGAAGGCCCAGAAAAATTTTAGGAGATCAGGGTCCAGGGGTCCCGGGACCACTTGGATGACGCGGGCAATAGCACACGAAAATATGGGAATTGGGCGGAATTTTAGTTTTATGGCCGTAAAATGCAAAACATGAGGAACGATCATGGCAGGGCGGTGACTATGGTTCCTTAGGTTGTATTCGATGGCCCGAAAAAGGTTTAGGCGATCCGAGTCCGGGGGCCCGACCCACTCGGAAGGCGTGGGCTATACCACAAGAAAATATAGGAATCTAGTGGAATTCTAGTTTTTTTGTCGTAAAACCCAAAACAACGAGGAACGGTCATGGCAGGGCGGTGACTATGGTTATTTAGGTCGTATTTGATTGCCTGGAAAACTTTTAGGCTATCCGAGCCCGGAGGGCCCGGCCCACTCGGAAGGCGTGTGCTATATTACACGAAAATATGGGAATCGGGTGGAATTCTAGCTTTTTGGACGTAAATTGCAAACAATGAGGAATGGTCATGGCGGGGCAGTGACTATGGTTCCTTAGGTCGTATTTGATGGACCGAAAATATTTTAGGCGATCCGGGTTCGGAGGCGCTACCCATTGGGAAGGCGTGGGCTAATATAGCACACGAAAATATGGGAAACAGGCAAAATTCTAGTTTTTTGGCCTAAAAATACTAAAAATGAGGAACGATCATGGCGGGGTGGTGACTATGGTTCCTTAGGACGTATTTGATGGCCCAAACATTTTTTAGGAGATCGGGGTCCGGGGGTCCCGGGACCACTTGGAAGGCGCGGGCTATAGCACACAAAAATATTGGAATCAGGCCAAATTCTAGTTTTTGGCCGTAAAACACAAATAAAGAGGAACGGTCATAGCAGAGCGTTGACTATGGTTCTCTAGGTCGTATTTCATGTCCCGAAAAAATTTTAGGCGATCCGGTTTCGGGGGGTCCTACCCACTAGGAAGGCGTGGGCTATAGCACACGAAAATATGGGAATCGGGCGGAATTCTATTTTTTGGCCGAAAAATGCCAAAATGGTGAACGATCATGGCGGGGCGGTGATTATGGTACCTTATGTCATATTGGATGCCCTGGAAAATATTTAGGCGATCGGGATCCAGGGGTCCCGGGACCACTTGGAAGGTGCAGGCTATAGCACACGAAAATATGGGAATTTGGCGGAATTCTAGTTTTTTGGCCGAAAAACACAAAAGGTGAGGAATGATCATGGAGGGGCGGTGACTAAGGTTCCTTAGGTCATAACTAATTGCCCGGAAACATTTTAGGTGTTCCGAGTCCGGGGGGCCCGGCCCACTCGGAAGTTGTGGGCTATAACAAAAGAAAATATGGGAATCGGGTGAAATTCTTATTTTTTGGCCAAAAATTGCAAAACATTAGGTACGATCTCGGCTGGGCGGTGCCTATGATTCCTTAGGTCGTATTTGATGGCCCGGAAAAATTTTAGGAGATCGGGGTCCAGGGGTACCGGGACCACTTGGATGACGCGGGCAATAGCACACGAAAATATGGGAATCGGGCGGAATTCTAGTTTTTTGGCCATAAAATGCAAACAATGAGGAACGATCATGGCTGGGTAGTGTCTATGGTTCCTTAGGTTGTATTTAATGGCTAGGTATAAGTTTAGGCGATCCGAGTCCGTGCGGTCAGGCCCACTCAGAAGGCGTTGGCTATAGCTCACGCAAATATGGGAATCGGGCGGAATTTTAGTTTTTTGGCCGAAAAATGCAAAATCTGAGGAACGATCATTGTAGGATGGTGACTATAGTTCCTTAGGTCGTATATGAATGCCCAGAAAAGTTTTAGGCGATCGGGGTCTGGGGGTCCCGGGACCACTTGGAAGGCGTGGGCTATAGCACACGAAAATATGGGAATCGGGCAGAATTCTAGTTTTTTTGGCCGTAAAATGCAAAATATGAGGAACGATCATGGCGGGGCGGTGACTATGGTTCCTTAGGTCATATTTAATGGCCCGGAAAAATTTTAGCAGATCGGGGTCCCGGGACCACTTGGATGACGTGGGCAATTACACACGAAAATATGGGAATCGGGCGGAATTTTAGTTTTTTGGCCGTAAAATTTAAAACATGAGGATCGATCATGGCAGGGCGGTGACTATGGTTCCTTAGGTTGTATTCGATGGCCCGAAAAAATTTTAGGCGATCCGAGTCTGGGGGCCCGACCCACTCGGAAGACGTGGGCTATAGCACACGCAAATATAGGAATCTGGTGGAATTCTAGTTTTTTTGTCGTAAAACCCAAAACAACGAGGAACGGTCATGGCAGGGCGGTGAATATGGTTATTTAGGTCGTATTTGATAGCCTGGAAAAATCTTAGGCTATCCGAGCCCGGAGGGCCCGGCCCACTCGGAAGGCGTGTGCTATAGCACACGAAAATGTGGGAATCGGGTGGAATTCTAGCTTTTTGGACGTAAATTGCAAAAACTGAGGAATGGTCATGGCGGGGCAGTGACTATGGTTCCTTAGGTCATATTTGATGGACCGAAAATATTTTAGGCGATCCGAGTTCGGGGGGCGCTAGCCATTGGGAAGGCGTGGGCTAATATAGCACACGAAAATATGGGAAACAGGCGAAATTCTAGTTTTTTGGCCTAAAATCACTAAAAATGAGGAACGATCACGGCGGGGCGGTGACCATGGTTCCTTAGGACGTATCTGATGGCCCAAAAAGTTTTTAGGAGATCGGGGTCCGGGGGTCCCGGGACCACTTGGAAGGCGCGGGCTATAGCACACGAAAATATTGGAATTAGGCGAAATTCTAGTTTTTTGGCCGTAAAACACAAATAAAGAGGAACGGTCATGTCAGAGCGTTGATTATGGTTCTCTAGGTCGTATTTGATGGCCCGGAAAAATTTTAGGCGATCCGGTTTCGGGGGGTCCTANGGACCACTTGGAAGGCGTGGGCTATACACGAAAATATGGGAAATGGGCAAAATTCTAGTTTTTTGGCAGTAAAATGGACAAAATGAGGAAAGGTCATGGAGGGGCGGTGAATATGGTTCCTTACGTCGTATTTGATGGCCTGGAAAAGTTTTAGGCGATCCGGCTCCGGGGGGCTCTATCCACTGGGAAGGCGTGGGCATAGCACACTAAAATATGGGAATCACGCGATATTCTAGTTTTTTGGCAGAAAAACGCAAAATATGAGGAACGATCATCGCGGGGCGGTGACTATGGTTCCTTAGGTCGTATTTAATGGCCCGGAAAAATTTTAGGAGATCGGGGTCCAGGGGTCCCGGGACGACTTTGATGACGCGGGCAATAGCTCACGAAAATATGGGAATTGGGCGGAATTTTAGTTTTTTGGCCGTAAAATGCAAAACTTGAGGAACGATCATGGCAGGGCAGTGACTATGGTTCATTAGGTTGTATTCGAAGGTCCGAAAACATTTTAGGTGATCCGAGTCCGGGGGCCCGACCCACTCGGAAGGCGTGGGCTATAGCACACGAAAATATAGGAATCTGGTGGAATTCTAGTTTTTTTGTCGTAAAACCCAAAACAACGAGGAACGGTCATGGCAGGGCGGTGACTATGGTTATTTAGGTCGTATTTGATGGCCTGAAAGTATTTAAGGCGATCCGGGTTCGGGGGGCGCTACCCATTGGGAAGGCGTGGGCTAATATAGCACACGAAAATATGGGCAACAGGCGAAATTCTAGTTTTTTGGCCTAAAAACACTAAAAATGAGGAACGATCACGGCGGGGCGGTGACCATGGTTCCTTAGGATGTATTTGATGGCCCAAAAATTTTTTAGGAGATCGGGGTCCAGGGGTCCCGGGACAACTTGGAAGGCGCGGCCTATAGCACACGAAAATATTGGAATCAGGTGAAATTCTAGTTTTTTGGCCGTAAAACACAAATAAAGAGGAACGGTCATGGCAGAGCGTTGACTAAGGTTCTCTAGGTCGTATTTGATGGCCCGGAAAAATTTTAGGCGATCCGGTTTCGGGGGGTCCTACCCACTAGGAAGGCGTGGGCTATAGCACACGAAAATATGGGAATCGGGCGGAATTCTATTTTTTGGCCGAAAAACGCGAAAATGATGAACGATCATGGCGGGGCGGTGACTATGGTTCCTTAGGTCATAATTAATGGCCCGGAAAAATTTTAGGTGTTCCGAGTCCGGGGGGCCCGGCCCACTCGGAAGGTGTGCAATTCTTGTTTTTTGGCCGAAAATTACAAAATGTTAGGTACGATCTCGGCGGGGCGGTGACTATGGTTCGTTAGGTCATATTTGATGGCCCGGAAAAATTTTAGGAGATCGGGGTCCAGGGGTACCGGGACCACTTGGATGACGCGGGCTATGCACATGAAAATATGGGAATCGGGCGGAATTCTAGTGTTTTGGCCGTAAAATGCAAAAAATGAGGAATGATGATGGCGGGGCAGTGACTATGGTTCCTTAGGTTGTATTTAATGGCTAGGAATAAGTTTAGGCGATCCGAGTCCGTGCGGTCCGGCCCACTCGGAAGGCGTTGGCTATAGCACACGCAAATATGGGAATCAGGCGGAATTTTAGTTTTTTGGCCGAAAAATGCAAAAAATGAGGAACGATCATTGCAGGACGGTGACTATGGTTCCTTAGGTCGTATTTGAAGGCCTAGAAAAATTTTAGGCCATCGGGGTCTGGGGGTCCCGGGACCACTTGGAAGGCGTGGGCTATAGCATAGGAAAATATGGGAATCGGGCAGAACTCTAGTTTGTTGGCCGTAAAATGCAACAAATGAGGAAAGGTCATGGCGGGGCGGTGATTATGGTTACTTAGGTCGTATTTGATGGCCTGGAAAAGTTTTAGGCGATCCGGCTCCGGGGGGCTCTATCCACTGGGAAGGTGTGGGCTATAGCACACTAAAATATGGGAATCACGCGATATTCTAGTTTTTTGGCAGAAAAAAGCAAAATATGAGGAATGCTCATGGCAGGGCGGTGACTATGGTCCCTTAGATCGTATTTAATTTCCCGGAAAAATTTTAGGAGATCGGGGTCCAGGGGTCCCGGGACCACTTGGATGACGCGGGCAATAGCACACGAAAATATGGGAATTGGGCGGAATTTTAGTGTTTTGGCCGTAAAATGCAAAACATGAGGAACGATCATGGCAGGGCGGTGACTATGGTTCCTTAGGTTGTATTCGATTGCCCGAAAAAATTTTAGGCGATCCGAGTCTGGGGGCCCGACCCACTCGGAAGGCGTGGGCTATAGCACACGAAAATATAGGAATCTGGTGGAATTCTAGTTTCTTTGTCGTAAAACCCAAAACAATGAGGAACGGTCATGGCAGGGCGGTGACTATGGTTATTTAGGTCGTATTTGATGGCCTGGAAAAATTATAGGCTATCCGAGCCCGGAGGGCCCGGCCCACTCGGAAGGCGTGTGCTATAGCACACGAAAATATGGGAATCGGGTGGAATTCTAGGATTTTGGACGTAAATTGCAAAAAATCAGGAATGGTCATGGCGGGGTAGTGACTATGATTCCTTAGGTCGTATTTGATGGACCGAAAATATTTTAGGCGATCCGGGTTCGGGGGGCGCTACCCATTGGGAAGGCGTGGGCTAATATAGCACACGAAAATATGGGAAACAGGCGAAATTCTAGTTTTTTGGCCTAAAAACACAAAAATGAGGAACGATCACGGCGGGGTGGTGACCATAGTTCCTTAGGACGTATTTGATGGCCCAAAAATATTTTAGGAGATTGGGGTCCGGGGGTCCCGGGACCACTTGGAAGGCGCGGGCTATAGCACACGAATATATTGGAATCAGGCAAAATTCTAGTTTTTTGGTCGTAAAACAAATATAAAGAGGAACGGTCATGGCAGAGCGTTGACTATGGTTCTCTAGGTCTTATTTGATGGCCCGGAAAAATTTTAGGCGATCCGGTTTCGGGGGGTCCTACCCACTAGGAAGGCGTGGGCTATAGCACACGAAAATATGGAAATCGGGCGGAATTCTAGTTTTTGGCCGCAAAATGCGAAAATGATGAACGATCATTGCGGGGCAGTGATTATGGTTCCTGATGTCATATTGGATGCCCCGGAAATATTTTAAGCGATTAGGATCCAGGGGTCCCGGGACCACTTGGAAGGCGCAGGATATAGCACACGAAAATATGGGAATCTGGCGAAATTCTTGTTTTTTGGCCGAAAAACACAAAAGGTGAGGAACGATCATGGCGGGGCGGTGACTATGGTTCCTTATGTCATAATTAATGGCCCGAAAATATTTTAGGCATTCCGAGTCCGGGGGGCCCGGTCCACTCGGAAGGTGTGGGCAATAACACAAGAAAATATGGGAATCGGGTGAAATTCTTGTTTTTTGGCTGAAAATTGCAAACCATTAGGTACGATCTCGGCGGGGCGGTGGTTCCTTAGGTCATATTCGATAGCCCTGACAAATGTTAGGTGATCGAGGTCCAGGGGTCCCGGGACCACATGGAAGGCGTGGGCTATAGCACACGAAAATATGGGAATCGGGCGAAATTCTAGGTTTTTGGCCGTAAAATGCATAAAATGAGGAATGATCATGGAGGGGCATTGACTATGGTTCCTTATGTCGTATTTGATGGCCCGGAAAAATTTTAGGCGATCAGGGTCTGAAGGTCCCGGAACCAGTTAGAAGGCGTGGGATATAGCACACGAATATATGGGAATAGGGCGGAATTCTAGTTTTTTGGCCGTAAAATACAAAAAATGAGGAAAGGTTATGGCGGGGCGGTGACTATGGTTCCTTAGGTCATATTTGATGGCCCAGAAAAATTTTAAGCGATCCGGTTCGGGGGCCCCTACCCACTGGGGAGGCGTGGGCTATACAAATGAAAATATGGGAATCAGCCGAAATGCTAGTTTTTTGGCCGAAAAACACAAAGAATGCTGAACGATCATGGCTGGGCGGTGACTATGTTTCCTTAGGTCGTATTTGATGGCCAGAAAAGTTTTAGGAGATTGGGGTTCGGGGGTCCGGGACCAGTTCGAAGGCGTGGGCTATAGCACACGAAAAAATGGGAATCGGACGGAATTCTAGTTTTTTGGCCGTAAAATGCATAAAATGAGGAACGATCATGGCGGGGCGGTGACTATGGCTCCTTAGGTCATATTTGATAGCCCGGAAGTATTTTAGGCGATCGGGTTCTGGGGGTTCCGGGACTATTTGGAAGGCATGGGCTATAGCACACGAAAATATAGGAATCGGGCGAAATTCTAGGTTTTTTTCCCGTAACATGCAACAAATGTGGAATGATCATGGAGGAGCAGTTACTATGGTTCCTTAGATCGTATTTGATGGGCCGAAAATTTTTTAGGTGATCTGGGTTCGAGAGTCCCGGGTCCACTTAGAAGGCGTGCGCTATATAACACACGAAAATATGGGAATCAGGCAGAATTCTAGGTTTTTGGCCATAAAATGCAAAAAATGTGGAAAGGTCATGGAGGGGAGGTGATTATGGTTCCTTAGGTCGTATTTAATGGCCCGGAAAAAGTTTAGGCAATCGGGGTCCGGTGGTCCCGGGACCACTCGGAAGGTGTGGGCTATAGCACACGAAAATATGGGAGTCGGGCGAAATTCTAGTTTTTTCGCCGAAAAACGCAAAAAACTAGGAACGTTCATGGGGTGGCGGTGACTATGGTTCCTTAGGTCGTATGTGATAGTCCGGAAAAATTTTAGGCGATCGGGGTCCAGAGGTCCCAGGACCACATGGAAGGCGCGGGATAGCACACGAAGATATGGGAATCAGGCAAAATTCTATTTTTTTGGCCGTAAAACACAAAAAAGTAGGAACGGTCATGGCAGGGCGGTGACTATGGTTCTCAAGGTCGTATTTGATGCCCCGAAAAATTTTTAGGCGATTCGAGTTTGGGGGGCCGGACCCACTCGTAAGGCGTGGGCTATAGCACACGAAAATATAAGAATCATGCGGAATTCTAGTTTTCTGGCCCTAAAATGAAACAAAATGAGGAAAGGTCATGGCGGAGCGGTGACTATGGTTCCTTAGGTCGTATGTGATGGCCCAGAAACATTTTAGGCGATCCGGTTTCGGGGGCCTCTACCCACTGGGGAGGCGTGGGCTATAGCAAATGAAAATATGGGAATCTTTTTTGGCCGAAAAACGCAAAAAATGCGGAACGATCATGGCGGGGTGGTGACTATGTTTCCTTAGGTCGTATTTGATGGCCAAAAAAAAATTTAGGTGATCCGAGTCTAGGGGGCCCAGCCCACTCCGAACGCGTGGGCTATAGCACATGAAAATATGAAAATCGGGCGGAATTCTAGTTTTTTTGCAACAAAACGCAAAATATGAGGAACGATTAGGGCGGGGCGGTGACTATGGTTTCTTAGGTCATATTTTATGGCCCGGAAAATTTTTAGGCGATCGGGGTTCCGGGGTCCCGGGACCAGTTTGAAGGCCTGGGCTATAGCACACGAAAATATGGGAATCAGGCGGAATTCTAGTGTTTTCGCCGAAAAACGCAAAAACTGAGAAATGATTATGGCGAGGCGGTGACTATGGTTTCTTAGGTCGTATTTGATGTCCTAGAAAAATTTTAGGCAATCGGGATCCGGGGCGCCTAGGACCACTCGGAAGGCGTGGGCTATAGCACACGAAAATATGGGAATTGCTCGAAATTCCAGTTTTTTGGTCGAAAAATGCAAAAACTGAGGAATGATCATGGCGGGGCGGTGACTATGGTTCCTTAGGTCGTATTTGATGTCCAGTAAACATTTTAGGCGATCGGGGTCCGGGGGTCCCGGGACCACTTGGAAGGCGTGGGCTATAGCATACGAAAATATGGGAATTGGGCGGAATTTTAGTTTTTTGGCCGAAAAATGCAACAAATGAGAAACGATCATGGCGGGGCGGTGACTATGGTTCCTTAGGTCGTATTTGATGCCCCGGAAATTTTTTTAGGCGATCGGGGTCCGGGAGTCCCAGGACAACTTGGAAGGCGTGGGCTATAGCACATGAAAATATGAGAATCTAGCGGAATTCTAGTTTTTTTGCCGAAAATCGCAAAAGGTGAGGAACGATCATGGCGGGGCGGTCACTATGGTTCCTTAGGTCATATTTAATGGACCGAAAAAATTTTAGGCG
>AWOL01S0073681.1:0-15527 GCA_000715115.1 Nicotiana otophora | reverse complement strand
GTAGGGTCTCCTCTCCCCCGTAGTTTTTTCAACATAGGGTCTCCACTCCCTAGTTGATGATTTATATATATAGGGTATCCACTCCCTAGTCGCTTTTCCAACATAATGTCTCCACTCCCTAGTTGATATTTATTGACATAGGGACTCCACTCCCTAGTCACTTTTCCAACACAGGGTTTCCACTCCCTAATATTCTTTTCCAACATAGGGTCTTCACTCACTAGTTGATGAATGTTAGACATAGGGTCTCCTCTCTATAGTCACTTTTCCAACATAGGGTCTCCACTCCCTAGTTGGTGATTTTTAGACATAGGGACTCCATTCCCTAGTCACTTTTCCAACATAGGGTCTCCACTCCCTAGTTGGTGATTTTTAGACATAGGGACTCCATTCCCTAGTCACTTTTCCAACATAGGGTCTCCACTCCCTAGTTGGTGATTTTTAGACATAGGGACTCCATTCCCTAGTCACTTTTCCAACATAGGGTCTCCACTCCCTAGTTGGTGATTTTTAGACATAGGGACTCCATTCCCTAGTCACTTTTCCAACATAGGGTCTACACTCCCTAGTTTATGATTTTTAGGCATATGGTCTCCACTCCCTAGTTATTTTTCCAACATGGGGTCTCCGCTCCGTAGTTTATGTTTTTAGACATACGATCCTTACTCCCTAGTTGTGTTTCAAACATAGGGTCTGCACTCCCTTGTTTATGTTTTTAGACATACGATCCTTACTCCCTAGTTGTGTTTCAAACATAGGGTCTGCACTCCCTTGTTTATGTTTTTAGACATACGATCCTTACTCCCTAGTTGTGTTTCAAACATAGGGTCTGCACTCCCTTGTTTATGTTTTTAGACATACGATCCTTACTCCCTAGTTGTGTTTCAAACATAGGGTCTGCACTCCCTTGTTTATGTTTTTAGACATACGATCCTTACTCCCTAGTTGTGTTTCAAACATAGGGTCTGCACTCCCTTGTTTATGTTTTTAGACATACGATCCTTACTCCCTAGTTGTGTTTCAAACATAGGGTCTGCACTCCCTTGTTTATGTTTTTAGACATACGATCCTTACTCCCTAGTTGTGTTTCAAACATAGGGTCTGCACTCCCTTGTTTATGTTTTTAGACATACGATCCTTACTCCCTAGTTGTGTTTCAAACATAGGGTCTGCACTCCCTTGTTTATGTTTTTAGACATACGATCCTTACTCCCTAGTTGTGTTTCAAACATAGGGTCTGCACTCCCTTGTTTATGTTTTTAGACATACGATCCTTACTCCCTAGTTGTGTTTCAAACATAGGGTCTGCACTCCCTTGTTTATGTTTTTAGACATATGGTATCCACTCCCTAGTCGCTTTTCCAACATAATGTCTCCACTCCCTAGTTGATATTTATAGACATAGGGACTCCATTCCCTAGTCATTTTTCCAACACAGGGTCTCCACTCCCTAATAGATATTTTTAGATATAGGGTCTCCATTTTCTAGTATGCTTTTCCAACATAGGGTCTTCACTCACTAGTTGATGATTTTTAGACATAGGGTCTCCTCTCTATAGTCACATTTCCAACATAGGGTCGCCACTCCCTAGTTGATGGTTTTGAGACATAGGGTCTCCACTCCATAGTTGGTGATTTTTAGACATAGGGACTCCATTCCCTAGTCTCTTTTCCAATATAGGGTCTCCACTCCCTAGTTATTTTTCCAACATGGGGTCTCCGCTCCCTAGTTTATGTTTTTAGACATAGGGACTCCATTCCCTAGTCTCTTTTCCAATATAGGGTCTCCACTCCATAGTTGGTGATTTTTAGACATAGGGACTCCATTCCCTAGTCTCTTTTCCAATATAGGGTCTCCACTCCATAGTTGGTGATTTTTAGACATAGGGACTCCATTCCCTAGTCTCTTTTCCAATATAGGGTCTCCACTCCATAGTTGGTGATTTTTAGACATAGGGACTCCATTCCCTAGTCTCTTTTCCAATATAGGGTCTCCACTCCATAGTTGGTGATTTTTAGACATAGGGACTCCATTCCCTAGTCTCTTTTCCAATATAGGGTCTCCACTCCATAGTTGGTGATTTTTAGACATAGGGACTCCATTCCCTAGTCTCTTTTCCAATATAGGGTCTCCACTCCATAGTTGGTGATTTTTAGACATAGGGACTCCATTCCCTAGTCTCTTTTCCAATATAGGGTCTCCACTCCATAGTTGGTGATTTTTAGACATAGGGACTCCATTCCCTAGTCTCTTTTCCAATATAGGGTCTCCACTCCATAGTTGGTGATTTTTAGACATAGGGACTCCATTCCCTAGTCTCTTTTCCAATATAGGGTCTCCACTCCATAGTTGGTGATTTTTAGACATAGGGACTCCATTCCCTAGTCTCTTTTCCAATATAGGGTCTCCACTCCATAGTTGGTGATTTTTAGACATAGGGACTCCATTCCCTAGTCTCTTTTCCAATATAGGGTCTCCACTCCATAGTTGGTGATTTTTAGACATAGGGACTCCATTCCCTAGTCTCTTTTCCAATATAGGGTCTCCACTCCATAGTTGGTGATTTTTAGACATAGGGACTCCATTCCCTAGTCTCTTTTCCAATATAGGGTCTCCACTCCATAGTTGGTGATTTTTAGACATAGGGACTCCATTCCCTAGTCTCTTTTCCAATATAGGGTCTCCACTCCATAGTTGGTGATTTTTAGACATAGGGACTCCATTCCCTAGTCTCTTTTCCAATATAGGGTCTCCACTCCATAGTTGGTGATTTTTAGACATAGGGACTCCATTCCCTAGTCTCTTTTCCAATATAGGGTCTCCACTCCATAGTTGGTGATTTTTAGACATAGGGACTCCATTCCCTAGTCTCTTTTCCAATATAGGGTCTCCACTCCATAGTTGGTGATTTTTAGACATAGGGACTCCATTCCCTAGTCTCTTTTCCAATATAGGGTCTCCACTCCATAGTTGGTGATTTTTAGACATAGGGACTCCATTCCCTAGTCTCTTTTCCAATATAGGGTCTCCACTCCATAGTTGGTGATTTTTAGACATAGGGACTCCATTCCCTAGTCTCTTTTCCAATATAGGGTCTCCACTCCATAGTTGGTGATTTTTAGACATAGGGACTCCATTCCCTAGTCTCTTTTCCAATATAGGGTCTCCACTCCATAGTTGGTGATTTTTAGACATAGGGACTCCATTCCCTAGTCTCTTTTCCAATATAGGGTCTCCACTCCATAGTTGGTGATTTTTAGACATAGGGACTCCATTCCCTAGTCTCTTTTCCAATATAGGGTCTCCACTCCATAGTTGGTGATTTTTAGACATAGGGACTCCATTCCCTAGTCTCTTTTCCAATATAGGGTCTCCACTCCATAGTTGGTGATTTTTAGACATAGGGACTCCATTCCCTAGTCTCTTTTCCAATATAGGGTCTCCACTCCATAGTTGGTGATTTTTAGACATAGGGACTCCATTCCCTAGTCTCTTTTCCAATATAGGGTCTCCACTCCATAGTTGGTGATTTTTAGACATAGGGACTCCATTCCCTAGTCTCTTTTCCAATATAGGGTCTCCACTCCATAGTTGGTGATTTTTAGACATAGGGACTCCATTCCCTAGTCTCTTTTCCAATATAGGGTCTCCACTCCATAGTTGGTGATTTTTAGACATAGGGACTCCATTCCCTAGTCTCTTTTCCAATATAGGGTCTCCACTCCATAGTTGGTGATTTTTAGACATAGGGACTCCATTCCCTAGTCTCTTTTCCAATATAGGGTCTCCACTCCATAGTTGGTGATTTTTAGACATAGGGACTCCATTCCCTAGTCTCTTTTCCAATATAGGGTCTCCACTCCATAGTTGGTGATTTTTAGACATAGGGACTCCATTCCCTAGTCTCTTTTCCAATATAGGGTCTCCACTCCATAGTTGGTGATTTTTAGACATAGGGACTCCATTCCCTAGTCTCTTTTCCAATATAGGGTCTCCACTCCATAGTTGGTGATTTTTAGACATAGGGACTCCATTCCCTAGTCTCTTTTCCAATATAGGGTCTCCACTCCATAGTTGGTGATTTTTAGACATAGGGACTCCATTCCCTAGTCTCTTTTCCAATATAGGGTCTCCACTCCATAGTTGGTGATTTTTAGACATAGGGACTCCATTCCCTAGTCTCTTTTCCAATATAGGGTCTCCACTCCATAGTTGGTGATTTTTAGACATAGGGACTCCATTCCCTAGTCTCTTTTCCAATATAGGGTCTCCACTCCATAGTTGGTGATTTTTAGACATAGGGACTCCATTCCCTAGTCTCTTTTCCAATATAGGGTCTCCACTCCATAGTTGGTGATTTTTAGACATAGGGACTCCATTCCCTAGTCTCTTTTCCAATATAGGGTCTCCACTCCATAGTTGGTGATTTTTAGACATAGGGACTCCATTCCCTAGTCTCTTTTCCAATATAGGGTCTCCACTCCATAGTTGGTGATTTTTAGACATAGGGACTCCATTCCCTAGTCTCTTTTCCAATATAGGGTCTCCACTCCATAGTTGGTGATTTTTAGACATAGGGACTCCATTCCCTAGTCTCTTTTCCAATATAGGGTCTCCACTCCATAGTTGGTGATTTTTAGACATAGGGACTCCATTCCCTAGTCTCTTTTCCAATATAGGGTCTCCACTCCATAGTTGGTGATTTTTAGACATAGGGACTCCATTCCCTAGTCTCTTTTCCAATATAGG
Source organism: Nicotiana otophora (assembly GCA_000715115.1). NCBI lineage: Eukaryota > Viridiplantae > Streptophyta > Magnoliopsida > Solanales > Solanaceae > Nicotiana > Nicotiana otophora. Next base: position 10,777 of record AWOL01S0073681.1, on the reverse strand, counting down.
GTCTCCACTCCATAGTTGGTGATTTTTAGACATAGGGACTCCATTCCCTAGTCTCTTTTCCAATATAGGGTCTCCACTCCGTAGTTATGTTTCCAACATGGGGTCTCCGCTCCCTAGTTTATGTTTTTAGACATAGGGTCTCTACTCCCTAGTTGTGTTTCTAACAAAGGGTCTGCANACTCCACTCCCTAGTTGATGTTTTTAGACATAGGGTCTCTACTCTCTAATCGCTTTTCCAACATAGGGTCTCCACTCCCTAGTTGATGATTTTTAGACATAGATTCTCCACTCCCTAGTCGCTTTTCCAACATAGGGTCTCCACTGCCTAGTTGGTGATTTTTAGACATAGGGACTCCACTCCCTAGTTGCTTATCCAACATAGGGTCTCCACTCCCTAGTTCAGTATTTTTAGGCATAGGGTCTCCACTCCGTAGTTATGTTTCCAACATGGGGTCTCCGCTCACTAGTTTATGTTTTTAGACATAGGGTCTCTACTCCCTAGTTGTGTTTCTAACAAAGGGTCTGCACTCTCTAGTTTATGTTTTTGGACATACGGTCTCCACTCCCTAGTCGCTTTTCCAACATAGGGTCTCCACTCCCTAGTTGATGATTTTTAGACAAAGGGTCGCCACTCCCTCGTCGTTTTTCCAACATAGGGTCTCCACTCCTTTGTCGTTTTTCCAACATATGGTATCCACACCCTAGTTGATGATTTTTAGACATAGGGTCTCGACTCCCTAGTCTCTTTTCCAACATAGGGTCTCCACTCCCTAGTCGTTTTTCCAACAAAGGGTCTCCACTCCCTAGTTGATGATTTTTAGACATAGGGTCTCCACTCCATAGTTGCTTTTCCAACCTAGGGTCTCCACTCACTAGTTGATGATTTTTAGACATAGAGTCTCCGCTCCCTAGTCGCTTTTCAAACATAGGGTTTCCACTCCCTAATTGATTATTTTTAGACATAGGGTCTCCACTCCATAGTTTGCTTTTCCAACATAGGGTCTCTACTTCCTAATCGCTTTTCCAACATAGGGTCTCCACTCCCTAGTTGATGTTTTTAGACATAGGGTCTCCACTCCCTAGTCACTTTTCCAAAATAGAGTCTCCACTCCCTAATTGATAATTCTTAGACGTAGGGTCTCCTCTCCCCCGTAGTTTTTTCAACATAGGATCTCCACTCCCTAGTTGATGAGTTATATACATAGGGTCTCCACTACCTACTCTCTTTTCCAACATAATGTCTCCACTCCCTAGTTGATATTTATAGACATAGGGACTCCACTCCCTAGTCACTTTTCCAACACAGGGTCTCCACTCCCTAATAGATATTTTTATATATAGGGTCTCCACTCCCTAGTATGCTTTTCCAACATAGGGTATTCACTCACTAGTTGATGATTTTTAGACATAGGGTCTCCTCTCTATAGTCACTTTTCCAACATAGGGTCTCCACTCCCTAGTTGATGGTTTTGAGACATAGGGTCTCCACTACCTAGTCGTGTATCCAACATAGGGTCTCCACTCCCTAGTTTGTGATTTTTATACATAGGGACTCCATTCCCTAGTCACTTTTCCAATACAGGGTCTGCACTCCCTAGTTTATGTTTTTAGACATAGGATCCTTACTCCCTAGTTGTGTTTCAAACATAGGGTCTGCACTCCCTTGTTTATGTTTTTAGACATAGGGTTTCCACTCCCTAATTGCTTTTCCAACATAGGGTCTCCACTCCCTTGTTGATGATTTTTAGACATAGGGTCTCCACTCCCTAGTTGCTTTTCCAACAGAGGTTTTCCACTCACTAGTTGATAATGTTTAGACATAGGGTCTCCACTCCATAGTCGTTTTCCAACATAGGGTATCCACAACCTAATTGACGATTTGTAGACAAAGGGTCTCCACTCCCTAGTTGATGTTTTTAGACATAGGGTCTCTACTCCCCAATCGCTTTTCCAACATAGGGTCTCCACTCCCTAGTTGATGATTTTTAGACATAGGGTCTCCACTCCCTAGTCCTTTTTCCCCCATAGGGTCTCCACTCCCTAGTCCTTTTTCCCCCATAGGGTCTCCACTCCCTAGTCCTTTTTCCCCCATAGGGTCTCCACTCCCTAGTCCTTTTTCCCCCATAGGGTCTCCACTCCCTAGTCCTTTTTCCCCCATAGGGTCTCCACTCCCTAGTCCTTTTTCCCCCATAGGGTCTCCACTCCCTAGTCCTTTTTCCCCCATAGGGTCTCCACTCCCTAGTCCTTTTTCCCCCATAGGGTCTCCACTCCCTAGTCCTTTTTCCCCCATAGGGTCTCCACTCCCTAGTCCTTTTTCCCCCATAGGGTCTCCACTCCCTAGTCCTTTTTCCCCCATAGGGTCTCCACTCCCTAGTCCTTTTTCCCCCATAGGGTCTCCACTCCCTAGTCCTTTTTCCCCCATAGGGTCTCCACTCCCTAGTCCTTTTTCCCCCATAGGGTCTCCACTCCCTAGTCCTTTTTCCCCCATAGGGTCTCCACTCCCTAGTCCTTTTTCCCCCATAGGGTCTCCACTCCCTAGTCCTTTTTCCCCCATAGGGTCTCCACTCCCTAGTCCTTTTTCCCCCATAGGGTCTCCACTCCCTAGTCCTTTTTCCCCCATAGGGTCTCCACTCCCTAGTCCTTTTTCCCCCATAGGGTCTCCACTCCCTAGTCCTTTTTCCCCCATAGGGTCTCCACTCCCTAGTCCTTTTTCCCCCATAGGGTCTCCACTCCCTAGTCCTTTTTCCCCCATAGGGTCTCCACTCCCTAGTCCTTTTTCCCCCATAGGGTCTCCACTCCCTAGTCCTTTTTCCCCCATAGGGTCTCCACTCCCTAGTCCTTTTTCCCCCATAGGGTCTCCACTCCCTAGTCCTTTTTCCCCCATAGGGTCTCCACTCCCTAGTCCTTTTTCCCCCATAGGGTCTCCACTCCCTAGTCCTTTTTCCCCCATAGGGTCTCCACTCCCTAGTCCTTTTTCCCCCATAGGGTCTCCACTCCCTAGTCCTTTTTCCCCCATAGGGTCTCCACTCCCTAGTCCTTTTTCCCCCATAGGGTCTCCACTCCCTAGTCCTTTTTCCCCCATAGGGTCTCCACTCCCTAGTCCTTTTTCCCCCATAGGGTCTCCACTCCCTAGTCCTTTTTCCCCCATAGGGTCTCCACTCCCTAGTCCTTTTTCCCCCATAGGGTCTCCACTCCCTAGTCCTTTTTCCCCCATAGGGTCTCCACTCCCTAGTCCTTTTTCCCCCATAGGGTCTCCACTCCCTAGTCCTTTTTCCCCCATAGGGTCTCCACTCCCTAGTCCTTTTTCCCCCATAGGGTCTCCACTCCCTAGTCCTTTTTCCCCCATAGGGTCTCCACTCCCTAGTCCTTTTTCCCCCATAGGGTCTCCACTCCCTAGTCCTTTTTCCCCCATAGGGTCTCCACTCCCTAGTCCTTTTTCCCCCATAGGGTCTCCACTCCCTAGTCCTTTTTCCCCCATAGGGTCTCCACTCCCTAGTCCTTTTTCCCCCATAGGGTCTCCACTCCCTAGTCCTTTTTCCCCCATAGGGTCTCCACTCCCTAGTCCTTTTTCCCCCATAGGGTCTCCACTCCCTAGTCCTTTTTCCCCCATAGGGTCTCCACTCCCTAGTCCTTTTTCCCCCATAGGGTCTCCACTCCCTAGTCCTTTTTCCCCCATAGGGTCTCCACTCCCTAGTCCTTTTTCCCCCATAGGGTCTCCACTCCCTAGTCCTTTTTCCCCCATAGGGTCTCCACTCCCTAGTCCTTTTTCCCCCATAGGGTCTCCACTCCCTAGTCCTTTTTCCCCCATAGGGTCTCCACTCCCTAGTCCTTTTTCCCCCATAGGGTCTCCACTCCCTAGTCCTTTTTCCCCCATAGGGTCTCCACTCCCTAGTCCTTTTTCCCCCATAGGGTCTCCACTCCCTAGTCCTTTTTCCCCCATAGGGTCTCCACTCCCTAGTCCTTTTTCCCCCATAGGGTCTCCACTCCCTAGTCCTTTTTCCCCCATAGGGTCTCCACTCCCTAGTCCTTTTTCCCCCATAGGGTCTCCACTCCCTAGTCCTTTTTCCCCCATAGGGTCTCCACTCCCTAGTCCTTTTTCCCCCATAGGGTCTCCACTCCCTAGTCCTTTTTCCCCCATAGGGTCTCCACTCCCTAGTCCTTTTTCCCCCATAGGGTCTCCACTCCCTAGTCCTTTTTCCCCCATAGGGTCTCCACTCCCTAGTCCTTTTTCCCCCATAGGGTCTCCACTCCCTAGTCCTTTTTCCCCCATAGGGTCTCCACTCCCTAGTCCTTTTTCCCCCATAGGGTCTCCACTCCCTAGTCCTTTTTCCCCCATAGGGTCTCCACTCCCTAGTCCTTTTTCCCCCATAGGGTCTCCACTCCCTAGTCCTTTTTCCCCCATAGGGTCTCCACTCCCTAGTCCTTTTTCCCCCATAGGGTCTCCACTCCCTAGTCCTTTTTCCCCCATAGGGTCTCCACTCCCTAGTCCTTTTTCCCCCATAGGGTCTCCACTCCCTAGTCCTTTTTCCCCCATAGGGTCTCCACTCCCTAGTCCTTTTTCCCCCATAGGGTCTCCACTCCCTAGTCCTTTTTCCCCCATAGGGTCTCCACTCCCTAGTCCTTTTTCCCCCATAGGGTCTCCACTCCCTAGTCCTTTTTCCCCCATAGGGTCTCCACTCCCTAGTCCTTTTTCCCCCATAGGGTCTCCACTCCCTAGTCCTTTTTCCCCCATAGGGTCTCCACTCCCTAGTCCTTTTTCCCCCATAGGGTCTCCACTCCCTAGTCCTTTTTCCCCCATAGGGTCTCCACTCCCTAGTCCTTTTTCCCCCATAGGGTCTCCACTCCCTAGTCCTTTTTCCCCCATAGGGTCTCCACTCCCTAGTCCTTTTTCCCCCATAGGGTCTCCACTCCCTAGTCCTTTTTCCCCCATAGGGTCTCCACTCCCTAGTCCTTTTTCCCCCATAGGGTCTCCACTCCCTAGTCCTTTTTCCCCCATAGGGTCTCCACTCCCTAGTCCTTTTTCCCCCATAGGGTCTCCACTCCCTAGTCCTTTTTCCCCCATAGGGTCTCCACTCCCTAGTCCTTTTTCCCCCATAGGGTCTCCACTCCCTAGTCCTTTTTCCCCCATAGGGTCTCCACTCCCTAGTCCTTTTTCCCCCATAGGGTCTCCACTCCCTAGTCCTTTTTCCCCCATAGGGTCTCCACTCCCTAGTCCTTTTTCCCCCATAGGGTCTCCACTCCCTAGTCCTTTTTCCCCCATAGGGTCTCCACTCCCTAGTCCTTTTTCCCCCATAGGGTCTCCACTCCCTAGTCCTTTTTCCCCCATAGGGTCTCCACTCCCTAGTCCTTTTTCCCCCATAGGGTCTCCACTCCCTAGTCCTTTTTCCCCCATAGGGTCTCCACTCCCTAGTCCTTTTTCCCCCATAGGGTCTCCACTCCCTAGTCCTTTTTCCCCCATAGGGTCTCCACTCCCTAGTCCTTTTTCCCCCATAGGGTCTCCACTCCCTAGTCCTTTTTCCCCCATAGGGTCTCCACTCCCTAGTCCTTTTTCCCCCATAGGGTCTCCACTCCCTAGTCCTTTTTCCCCCATAGGGTCTCCACTCCCTAGTCCTTTTTCCCCCATAGGGTCTCCACTCCCTAGTCCTTTTTCCCCCATAGGGTCTCCACTCCCTAGTCCTTTTTCCCCCATAGGGTCTCCACTCCCTAGTCCTTTTTCCCCCATAGGGTCTCCACTCCCTAGTCCTTTTTCCCCCATAGGGTCTCCACTCCCTAGTCCTTTTTCCCCCATAGGGTCTCCACTCCCTAGTCCTTTTTCCCCCATAGGGTCTCCACTCCCTAGTCCTTTTTCCCCCATAGGGTCTCCACTCCCTAGTCCTTTTTCCCCCATAGGGTCTCCACTCCCTAGTCCTTTTTCCCCCATAGGGTCTCCACTCCCTAGTCCTTTTTCCCCCATAGGGTCTCCACTCCCTAGTCCTTTTTCCCCCATAGGGTCTCCACTCCCTAGTCCTTTTTCCCCCATAGGGTCTCCACTCCCTAGTCCTTTTTCCCCCATAGGGTCTCCACTCCCTAGTCCTTTTTCCCCCATAGGGTCTCCACTCCCTAGTCCTTTTTCCCCCATAGGGTCTCCACTCCCTAGTCCTTTTTCCCCCATAGGGTCTCCACTCCCTAGTCCTTTTTCCCCCATAGGGTCTCCACTCCCTAGTCCTTTTTCCCCCATAGGGTCTCCACTCCCTAGTCCTTTTTCCCCCATAGGGTCTCCACTCCCTAGTCCTTTTTCCCCCATAGGGTCTCCACTCCCTAGTCCTTTTTCCCCCATAGGGTCTCCACTCCCTAGTCCTTTTTCCCCCATAGGGTCTCCACTCCCTAGTCCTTTTTCCCCCATAGGGTCTCCACTCCCTAGTCCTTTTTCCCCCATAGGGTCTCCACTCCCTAGTCCTTTTTCCCCCATAGGGTCTCCACTCCCTAGTCCTTTTTCCCCCATAGGGTCTCCACTCCCTAGTCCTTTTTCCCCCATAGGGTCTCCACTCCCTAGTCCTTTTTCCCCCATAGGGTCTCCACTCCCTAGTCCTTTTTCCCCCATAGGGTCTCCACTCCCTAGTCCTTTTTCCCCCATAGGGTCTCCACTCCCTAGTCCTTTTTCCCCCATAGGGTCTCCACTCCCTAGTCCTTTTTCCCCCATAGGGTCTCCACTCCCTAGTCCTTTTTCCCCCATAGGGTCTCCACTCCCTAGTCCTTTTTCCCCCATAGGGTCTCCACTCCCTAGTCCTTTTTCCCCCATAGGGTCTCCACTCCCTAGTCCTTTTTCCCCCATAGGGTCTCCACTCCCTAGTCCTTTTTCCCCCATAGGGTCTCCACTCCCTAGTCCTTTTTCCCCCATAGGGTCTCCACTCCCTAGTCCTTTTTCCCCCATAGGGTCTCCACTCCCTAGTTGATTTATTTTACACATAGGGTCTCCACTCCCTAGTACCTTTTCCAACATAGGCTCTCCACTCCCTAGTTGATAATTCTTAGACATAGGGTCTCCACTCCCTAGTTGCTTTTCCAACCTAGGGTCTCCATTCCCTTGTTGAGCTTTTTAGACATAGGGTCTCCACTCCCTAGTCTGCTTTTCCAACATAGGGTCTCCACTTACTAGTTGATGCTTTTTAGACATAGGGTCTCCACTCTATAGTCACTTTTCCAACATACGGTCTCCACTCCCTAGCTGATGATATTTAGCCATAGGGTCTCCACTCCCTAGTCGCTTTTCCAGCATAGGGTCTCCACTCCCTAGTTGATGATTTTTAGACATAGGGTCTCCACCCCCTAGTTGATGTTTTTAGACATAGGTTCTCTACTTCCTAATCGCTTTTCCAACATAGGGTGTCCACTCCCTAGTCTCTTTACCAACATAGGGTCTCCACTCCCTAGTTGATGATTTTTAGACATAGGGTCTCCACCCCCTAGTTGATGTTTTTAGACATAGGTTCTCTACTTCCTAATCGCTTTTCCAACATAGGGTATCCACTCACTAGTTGATGATTTTTGGATATATGGTCTCCACTCCATTGTTGCTTTTCCAACCTAGGGTCTCTATTCCCTTGTTGATAGTTTTAGACATAGGGTTCCACTCCCTGGTTTGCTTTTCCAGCATAGGGTCTCCACTCACTAGTTGATAATTTTTAGACATAGGGTCTCCACACCATAGTCGCTTTTCCAACATAGGGTATCCACTCCCTAGTAGATGATTTTTAGACATAGGGTCTCCACTCCCTAGTAACGTTTCCAACATAGGTTCTCCACTCCCTAGTTGATAATGTTTAGACATAGGGTCTACACTCCTTAGTCCTTTTTCCCCCATAGTGTCTCCACTCCCTAGTTGATTAATTTTAGACATAGGGTCTCCACTCCCTAGTCCCTTTTCCAACATAGGGTCTCCACTCCCTAGTTGATAATATTTAGACATAGGGTCTCCTATCACTAGTCGTTTTTCCAACATAGGGTCTCCACTCCCTAGTCTCTTTTCCAACATAGGGTCTCCACTCCCTAGTTGATGATTTTTAGACATAGGGTCTCCACCCCCTAGTTGATGTTTTTAGACATAGGTTCTCTACTTCCTAATCGCTTTTCCAACATAGGGTCTCCACTCCCTAGTTGATGATTTTTGGATATATGGTCTCCACTCCATTGTTGCTTTTCCAACCTAGGGTCTCTATTCCCTAGTTGATATTTTTAAACATAGGGTTTCCACTCCCTGGTCTGCTTTTCCAACATAGGGTCTCCTCTCACTAGTTGATGATTTTTAGACATAGGGTCTCCACACCATAGTCGCTTTTCCAACATAGGGTATCCACTCCCTAGTAGATGATTTTTAGACATAGGGTCTCCACTCCCTAGTAACGTTTCCAACATAGGGTCTCCACTCCCTAGTTGATAATGTTTAGACATAGGGTCTCCACTCCCTAGTCTGCTTTTCCAACATAGGTTCTCCACTTACTAGTTGATGATTTTTAGACATAGGGTCTCCACTCTATAGTCACTTTTCCAACATACGGTCTCCAGTCCCTAGTCGCTTTTCCAACATAGGGTCTCCACTCCCTAGTCGCTTTTCCAACATAGGGTCTCCACTCCTTAGTTGATGATTATTAGACATAGGGTTTCCACTTCCTAGTCGATTTTCTAACATAGGGTCTCCACTCCCTTGTTGATGTTTTTAGACATAGGATCTCCACACCCTAGTTGCTTTTCCAACATAGGGTCTCCACTACCTAGTTGATGATTTATAGACATAGGGTCTCCACTCCCTAGTCGTGTTTCGAACATAGGATCTCCACTCCCTAGTGGATGTATTAGACATAGGGTCTCCACACCCTAGTCGCGTATCCAAAATAGGGTCTCCACTCCCTAGTTGGTGATTTTTAGACATAGGGACTCCATTCACTAGTCTCTTTTCCAACATAGGGTCTGCACTCCCAAGTTCATGATTTCTAGGCATATGGTCTCCACTCCCTAGTTATTTTTCCAACATGGGGTCTCCACTCCCTAGTTTATGTTTTTAGACATAGGATATTTACTCCCTAGTTGTGTTTCTAACATAGGGTCTGCACTCCCTTGTTTATGTTTTTAGACATAGGGTCTCCACTCCCTAATTGCTTTTCCAACATAGGGTCTCCACTCCCTTGTTGATGATTTTTAAACACAGGGTCTCCACTCCCTTGTCGCTTTTCCAACAGAGGTTTTCCACTTACTAGTTGATGATGTTTAGACATAGGGTCTCCACTCCATAGTCGTTTTCCAACATAGGGTATCCACTACCTAATTGATGATTTTTAGACAAAGGGTCTCCACTCCCTAGTTGATGATTTTTAGACATAGGGTTTAAACTCCCTAGTCGCTTTTCCAACATAGGGTCTTCACTCCCTAGTTTATGATTTTTAGACATAGGGTCTCCACTCCCTAGTTGATGATTTTTAGACATAGGGTTTAAACTCCCTAGTCGCTTTTCCAACATAGGGTCTTCACTCCCTAGTTTATGATTTTTAGACATAGGGTCTCCACCCCCTAGTTGATGTTTTTAGACATAGGGTCTCTACTTCCTAATCGCTTTTCCAACATAGGGTCTTCACTCCCTAGTTTACGATTTTTAGACATAGGGTCTCCACTCCCTAGTAACGTTTCCAACATAGGGTCTTCACTCCCTAGTTTACGATTTTTAGACATAGGGTCTCCACTCCCTAGTAACGTTTCCAACATAGGGTCTTCACTCCCTAGTTTACGATTTTTAGACATAGGGTCTCCACTCCCTAGTAACGTTTCCAACATAGGGTCTTCACTCCCTAGTTTACGATTTTTAGACATAGGGTCTCCACTCCCTAGTAACGTTTCCAACATAGGGTCTTCACTCCCTAGTTTACGATTTTTAGACATAGGGTCTCCACTCCCTAGTAACGTTTCCAACATAGGGTCTTCACTCCCTAGTTTACGATTTTTAGACATAGGGTCTCCACTCCCTAGTAACGTTTCCAACATAGGGTCTTCACTCCCTAGTTTACGATTTTTAGACATAGGGTCTCCACTCCCTAGTCTGCTTTTCCAACATAGGGTCTCCACTTACTAGTTGATGAGTTTTTGACATAGGGTCTCCACTCTATAGTCACTTTTCCAGCATATGGTCTCCACTCCCTAGCTGATGATTTTTAGACATAGGGTCTCCACTCCCTAGTCGCTTTTCCAACATAGGGTCTCCACTCCCTAGATGATGATATTTAGACATAGGGTCTCCACCCCCTAGTTCATGTTTTTAGACATAGGGTCTTTACTTCCTAATCGCTTTTCCAACATAGGGTCTCCACTCCCTAGTCTCTTTTCCAACATAGGGTCTCCACTCCCTAGTTGATGATTTTTAGACATAGGGTCTTCACCCCCTAGTTGATCTTGTTAGACATATGGTCTCTACTTCTTAATCGCTTTTCCAACATAGTGTCTCCACTCCCTAGTTGATGATTTTTAGACATAGGGTCTTCACCCCCTAGTTGATCTTGTTAGACATAGGGTCTCTACTTCTTAATCGCTTTTCCAACATAGTGTCTCCACTCCCTAGTTGATGATTTTTGGACATAGGGTCTCCACTCCATTGTTGCTTTTCCAACCTATGGTCTCTATTCCCTAGTAGATATTTTTAGATATAGGGTTTCCGCTCCCTGGTCTGCTTTTCCAACATAGGGTCTCCACTCATTAGTTGATGATTTTTAGACATAGGGTCTCCACTCCATAGTTGCTTTTCCAACCTAGGGTCTCC
>AWOL01S0073676.1:0-18244 GCA_000715115.1 Nicotiana otophora | reverse complement strand
TAAAACATCTAAGAACTTTTATGGGACATAACATTTTCCTTTATAGTGCTAGTTAAATGGGATCAATATTCATCACTTTCAAAGCTCACTTTTTTTTAAAAATATTTTATTTTATAACTCAAACACAATATTTATATATGATTAATGTACTTAAAANACTTATCAGTCATCACTATTTTTGATGAGCACCCTTTTCATTCCGGAATCACAAACGACCAAAAAAATAATATTTTAATTTGTGTTATTTGACGAATCTTTGAAGAATCGTGATTAGTTTTTTGTATGATTTTTTTTATTTTTGTCATAAAAATAATATCAATTTCATAAGATACCTCACATAAGTCGTCAGAAATCACAATAAAACATCTAAGAACTTTTATGGGACATAACATTTTCCTTTATAGTGCTAGTTAAATGGGATCAATATTCATCACTTTCAAAGCTCACTTTTTTTTAAAAATATTTTATTTTATAACTCAAACACAATATTTATATATGATTAATGTACTTAAAATTTATAATACTAAATATTAAGTGACATGGGTATACGCGCAAAGCGCGTACCTTAAAAATAGATTTTATCTATCTATACTATATTAAAAGTACGAAGGCCCTTAGCGAAATGTTGTTCAACTTTTTTACTCCTTTAAAATAGAGTTATAAAATAGTAATTTGATATTTTCTTTAACTATTATCCTAATATTTAGGAATAGCCACTTAATTATCCCTAATATTTAGTACTTTGACTTTTTAGTTCCTTTCGGTTCTAAAATTCCTACGTTTCTCAATTGAAAAGTTTCACCACTTTGTAAATTTTTTTTGTTTTTTAATAAAATTTTCACTTTCAGCTCTATTTTGATAAAAAGAAAAGGAACTGGAATTTTACATTCTGTTGTGGTCACTTACTTTTCTACAACCTTTAAATTTATATAAGGAGTACTAGACATGGACGTATTTGCAATTCAAGAGTTCTCAAAATCCTTGTCTTCTTCTTCCCTACAAGTAGCTATCAAACAAATTTACAGTTTTTGCTAATGAATAGGCGACAATTAGTGGATTAGAATCGTGATGAATAGCTAATTAGAAGCTTTAGATTTTTCTTATGAGATACTTAATCTTCTAATAGACTCTATTCTTGAGTCCAATCTTGATTAATATATTCCAACTCGTGTGATCTATATTTATTTTGTCTTTGCTTAATTTTTATTAAGATGTAATAGAATAGTAAGATGAATCTCTATTATGGCTATCTTTCATATTCCCTTGATTCATCGTCTTTTAAACTGTAAAAATGTCTAGAGAATACGTATTTTATCGCGTTCTAAATTCTATTAGCGACTCTTACATGTTATTTTAAGAAAATTACCAAACACTAACTGAACCGTACCGATACCAAAGAAAAATCGAGATGACCGGGACGGTTTCAAAAAGTCTTATTTTTGTTATACAAAATAGAGTAATCAAAAAATTACTATGATATAAATTTAATAAAATAACCGGCTGAATCGAACTATTAAATTTATCTTGCTTGCTTGGATTTTTAATAACGTTTTAACTTTTGTATGTTATTGTATAAAGCGAATATAAATATAATACTTAGGTGAATTTAAAATAAAATATAATTACTAAGGCAGTGTACACACGCAAAATACATAGCTTGTTAAAGCACGGACGTATGCAAAGTAGCAGTAAATAACTTTTTTAAGTTTTTAATGATAACAAATTGCAACTTTTGAATCTTATTATGATGAGTTGGATCTTAATTAAAAATCAAATTCTTGAATCATATTAGGATGATCGATGAGTGACGTGACATGAACCAACTGGAACAAGAGGATGAACCATTGTGAGTGGATTCAAATTCCTAAACATAATCACATTTATAATTTTAAGGAACTTGTAATTTTGCTCGATGTTTATTTTATAACTCAAATACATATACTTTAAATATTACTATTTATATTATTTTTAAAAGAATTTATTTTCATTAATATTGGGAACACGCGCAACGCGCGTACCCTAAGACTAGTATGTATATGTGTGTATATATATATATAATAATTTTTTTTTATAAAAATACATTATTTGGACAAAAACTACTGAGTAAAACCGAACCTATATTCGGCCTTCTAGCTCTCCCACCAAGTGACATTAACCTGAAAAAATATTCTAGAGTAGATGGTACAAATAGTAGCTATAACGTGAATGTTGAGGAAAAATTACTCTATATAAATTTGGGGAAAAACAAAGTAAAAGGACATCGCGATTAAGACGTGGTCAGCGGATTTCACATGGTTATTTATTTTAATAATTAGCACGGCCTCTGTTTCAAATTATTCAGCAAAGTTTGATTGACGATGGAGTTTGAAAGAAATACATATTTTTAAAACTTACTTATTAAATATATTATAATATTTATGTGGCTATAAAAGAATATCATTAAGGATAAAGTTGAGAATTTAAGTTAAAATATTTTTAATTTTAAAAACCTCTTAGTTTTTGTTGAATGAATAAGAAAAAATGCTACCACATCAACTTGAATGGAGGGAGTTGTATAGGGTAAAATCAGTTTATATTAAATGTTTGTATCATAGCGTGACATGTGAAATCGGAGGCAGATGGAAGATGAAGCAAGTGAAAACCAAGATCGAGGACAACGACTTCGGTTGGCACCGGGTAGATCCCGAAGTGAACATTATCAACGGGAGAAAACGAATGTTTGTCACCAGATGACATTCAATGAAGAATATTCCTCAGTATTAAATACGTAGTCGTTACAGAGGATTTTGGCATTCATGACCTGCCGTTACATATTCATCAATGACCCCCATTATTGTCATTTAAGAGGGGCTTGATCCTAGGACATTGTTCCATAGGCATAACTATAAATAGTGGTTTCAACAACCATTGTAAGACACGAAAATTCTGACAAACTTATGCTACACACTATTCCAAGCTAAATAATTCCTTATTTTCTGCTTAACGTTATTTTTATTGCTGCCTTCGGAAGCCTTGCTCCCGGAACCAAGTTGTCTGTTATTTATCTTGATTTCAATATTAAGTCTTGCATTTCATTTAATTTATTTATTACTTTGGNGTTTTTTCTTGTTTTTGTTTGTTGTTACTTTTGTTTTTAATGCTTTTATATGGGCTTTGGAAGAATTATTTTCCGTTAATGTATTTTTCTTTTCTTATTGACCGTCCAATTCAACGTTTTTTAGGAGTAAAAGATTATGTTGATTTTGGATTAAAAGAGGTTACACGTTTAAAGAAATATTTAAAGACTAATGTAGATCAATATGGATTTCTGTGACTAATCTGCAAGTTTTCATTCTTAGTCAGAAGCTTCTTTCAAAATCTTTGAGGCTACCTTCTTTTCTTTTCTTATTTCCATCCAATTTAATTTTTTTTAGTAATTAAAAATTATGCTGTTTGAGATTTTGGGTTAAAAGAGAATTCCTCACGTTTGACAAAAAAATCCAAACACCATTGTCGCTAATTTATAAAAAGAGCACCACTCTAGCAACATATATGTGCAACAAAATGTTGATTCTTCTCCTAACATTTAGTAATTAAAATCAATTAAATTATAATTACGTTATATAGTTTATTCTTTTTATTAGAACAATATACCATTATTGTAATTCCTTCAACGTTACAGTCAAATATTTCACGCTTAAGGTGAGCTAATATTAAGAATTTTAATTAAAAAAAATAAAATTAGTTCCTTTAATTTTGAGGATAAATAATTAAATATTTGAGTTAATTAGTTAGCAAAAGAACCCAATTCAATTATTTTTTAAATTCATCTTATAAGCAAAGATTATTTTTTTAGTTGACAAAACTTTTAGAATACATAAATTTATTTCCATAAGATTGTATTGAGGGCAAAACAAGTCAGAAAAAAAAGAGCAAGACTTGAAGCATAATGAAACAATAAAAGACGACATATTAAATTATTATTAATTATTTTTCTTTCATTTTTTGCATTAATTCCAATAAATGATATTTTCCTTTATTTTCTTTACAGATTAGATTATTGGTTTTAAATTTAAACTCAGTAATATACTTATCAGTCATCACTATTTTTGATGAGCACCCTTTTCATTCCGGAATCACAAACGACCAAAAAAATAATATTTTAATTTGTGTTATTTGACGAATCTTTGAAGAATCGTGATTAGTTTTTTGTATGATTTTTTTTATTTTTGTCATAAAAATAATATCAATTTCATAAGATACCTCACATAAGTCGTCAGAAATCACAATAAAACATCTAAGAACTTTTATGGGACATAACATTTTCCTTTATAGTGCTAGTTAAATGGGATCAATATTCATCACTTTCAAAGCTCACTTTTTTTTAAAAATATTTTATTTTATAACTCAAACACAATATTTATATATGATTAATGTACTTAAAATTTATAATACTAAATATTAAGTGACATGGGTATACGCGCAAAGCGCGTACCTTAAAAATAGATTTTATCTATCTATACTATATTAAAAGTACGAAGGCCCTTAGCGAAATGTTGTTCAACTTTTTTACTCCTTTAAAATAGAGTTATAAAATAGTAATTTGATATTTTCTTTAACTATTATCCTAATATTTAGGAATAGCCACTTAATTATCCCTAATATTTAGTACTTTGACTTTTTAGTTCCTTTCGGTTCTAAAATTCCTACGTTTCTCAATTGAAAAGTTTCACCACTTTGTAAATTTTTTTTGTTTTTTAATAAAATTTTCACTTTCAGCTCTATTTTGATAAAAAGAAAAGGAACTGGAATTTTACATTCTGTTGTGGTCACTTACTTTTCTACAACCTTTAAATTTATATAAGGAGTACTAGACATGGACGTATTTGCAATTCAAGAGTTCTCAAAATCCTTGTCTTCTTCTTCCCTACAAGTAGCTATCAAACAAATTTACAGTTTTTGCTAATGAATAGGCGACAATTAGTGGATTAGAATCGTGATGAATAGCTAATTAGAAGCTTTAGATTTTTCTTATGAGATACTTAATCTTCTAATAGACTCTATTCTTGAGTCCAATCTTGATTAATATATTCCAACTCGTGTGATCTATATTTATTTTGTCTTTGCTTAATTTTTATTAAGATGTAATAGAATAGTAAGATGAATCTCTATTATGGCTATCTTTCATATTCCCTTGATTCATCGTCTTTTAAACTGTAAAAATGTCTAGAGAATACGTATTTTATCGCGTTCTAAATTCTATTAGCGACTCTTACATGTTATTTTAAGAAAATTACCAAACACTAACTGAACCGTACCGATACCAAAGAAAAATCGAGATGACCGGGACGGTTTCAAAAAGTCTTATTTTTGTTATACAAAATAGAGTAATCAAAAAATTACTATGATATAAATTTAATAAAATAACCGGCTGAATCGAACTATTAAATTTATCTTGCTTGCTTGGATTTTTAATAACGTTTTAACTTTTGTATGTTATTGTATAAAGCGAATATAAATATAATACTTAGGTGAATTTAAAATAAAATATAATTACTAAGGCAG
This sequence comes from Nicotiana otophora, assembly GCA_000715115.1. Lineage (NCBI taxonomy): Eukaryota > Viridiplantae > Streptophyta > Magnoliopsida > Solanales > Solanaceae > Nicotiana > Nicotiana otophora. The sequence goes on along the minus strand of AWOL01S0073676.1, from coordinate 12,700 downwards.
TGTACACACGCAAAATACATAGCTTGTTAAAGCACGGACGTATGCAAAGTAGCAGTAAATAACTTTTTTAAGTTTTTAATGATAACAAATTGCAACTTTTGAATCTTATTATGATGAGTTGGATCTTAATTAAAAATCAAATTCTTGAATCATATTAGGATGATCGATGAGTGACGTGACATGAACCAACTGGAACAAGAGGATGAACCATTGTGAGTGGATTCAAATTCCTAAACATAATCACATTTATAATTTTAAGGAACTTGTAATTTTGCTCGATGTTTATTTTATAACTCAAATACATATACTTTAAATATTACTATTTATATTATTTTTAAAAGAATTTATTTTCATTAATATTGGGAACACGCGCAACGCGCGTACCCTAAGACTAGTATGTATATGTGTGTATATATATATATAATAATTTTTTTTTATAAAAATACATTATTTGGACAAAAACTACTGAGTAAAACCGAACCTATATTCGGCCTTCTAGCTCTCCCACCAAGTGACATTAACCTGAAAAAATATTCTAGAGTAGATGGTACAAATAGTAGCTATAACGTGAATGTTGAGGAAAAATTACTCTATATAAATTTGGGGAAAAACAAAGTAAAAGGACATCGCGATTAAGACGTGGTCAGCGGATTTCACATGGTTATTTATTTTAATAATTAGCACGGCCTCTGTTTCAAATTATTCAGCAAAGTTTGATTGACGATGGAGTTTGAAAGAAATACATATTTTTAAAACTTACTTATTAAATATATTATAATATTTATGTGGCTATAAAAGAATATCATTAAGGATAAAGTTGAGAATTTAAGTTAAAATATTTTTAATTTTAAAAACCTCTTAGTTTTTGTTGAATGAATAAGAAAAAATGCTACCACATCAACTTGAATGGAGGGAGTTGTATAGGGTAAAATCAGTTTATATTAAATGTTTGTATCATAGCGTGACATGTGAAATCGGAGGCAGATGGAAGATGAAGCAAGTGAAAACCAAGATCGAGGACAACGACTTCGGTTGGCACCGGGTAGATCCCGAAGTGAACATTATCAACGGGAGAAAACGAATGTTTGTCACCAGATGACATTCAATGAAGAATATTCCTCAGTATTAAATACGTAGTCGTTACAGAGGATTTTGGCATTCATGACCTGCCGTTACATATTCATCAATGACCCCCATTATTGTCATTTAAGAGGGGCTTGATCCTAGGACATTGTTCCATAGGCATAACTATAAATAGTGGTTTCAACAACCATTGTAAGACACGAAAATTCTGACAAACTTATGCTACACACTATTCCAAGCTAAATAATTCCTTATTTTCTGCTTAACGTTATTTTTATTGCTGCCTTCGGAAGCCTTGCTCCCGGAACCAAGTTGTCTGTTATTTATCTTGATTTCAATATTAAGTCTTGCATTTCATTTAATTTATTTATTACTTTGGGATCAAATCGATTCGTCTGTCTATATATAAACCACGCTATAAATTTAATTGTACCGTTTTATGGATAAACATAAGTACTATTTAATAAAAAAAGAAATAAGAGCATTAAGTATGATATATACTTTGGGAGCCGAAGACCATCAACAATGAATATCTTAACATCGATAGATGTAGCGGGACGAATGTGATTTTTCTATCCTTAATCGGACATTTCGAATTTGAGATTTGAGAACGAAGAAATCCTGATAAGGCGCATTTTCTCATTTAATAGGTCTTACGCGATGCGAATCTAGATTAATCGGGCCAATAAATTTTAAATACCAAATGTAATACAAAAAAAATCAATGGATACCTTTGATCAATATAATCGGTCTTTTTTCTTCTATACGTCTATATTCTGACCGAAGATCTCTACATTATTAACGTAGATTGTGTTGATTTGGTGAAGGGCGAAAAAAGAAAATGCAAATTTCATGCTACGAATTCAGCCCAAAGATCCAGTCCGTCCCAGCTAGATATCTGCCAACCAAGCATGAAGCATATATCCTAAATTCTGACCTAACAACATGAATATCTCATCCTAGTTAGCCCAGAAATCATCAACTAGGGTATCTTCTATTACTACTTGACAAATAAATATTGCAAAGTCTTTCCTTCTTGTTCCACTTGTGTTAAAATAACTACAAAAAACTCTCAAGGGAATAAAGGGGAATGTGGCTTGACTAACATTTTTAAAAGAGAGGGATGAGCAACAAATATTTATTAATTTCACGTCTCCAAGGGTTTTCGGAAGGAAAAGCGAGAGGCGTAGAGGAGTTGACTATTTTGATTTTTGAGATAGCTTTTTGGGATGAAAAATGTGATTTTCTTTTTTCTTCGAGAATTTGCAGTAGCAAAAGTGCCATAGTCGAAAAACAATATTACGAGTACAAACTCATCTCCAATTTCGATTTTCATTTTGGGCAAATATTACTTTTAGCCCGCAGCCAAAATTATTTACGTTCGATAGTTATAAAAATTGTATAAAATTTATATATATTTCCAACTATTATTTTAATAACAGCTATACTATATTATTTTCCATTTTATTTTTTACGGTGGCAGGCCCAGCTTTCCATTTGCACGAAGTTCAAAACGAATAAGCTTAAAACGAAAAATCACGACCTCCTTGCTTTATCCTTACACTGATCAATTTGCACTATTTTAATTCTAATTAATTCTACTTAACTTGCTTGCACGATATTCTCTTTGCTAACTTTAAAAAAAGGGAGCAAGTCAAGTACAAACTTTGAATGTTATTTACTCTCCATTCTCCAAATTTTATATGTGAAGAAGCTCTCACCATGAAGAAAGGCTTATACGTTTCCGTAATGGCCGGCTTCAATCCCATCAAAGTTATAATTAATTTTGGTAGAATGTCACAACCCGAGAAAGCTACTACTATTGATGTGTCGGACGTCGAAATCCGTCGTCTTTAAATGTTAGTCACACATTTTTTAAGCAATCCAGATACTCTAGTTCTCCGATCCGTGGACCATTTTACTAGTTAATGTACTTGAGTCGAATGTCATCTCAATATTCTACACTCATTTATTTTTATTAAGATTAAGATATTTAAATCTAAATACATATCTGAATATTAAGTTATTACAATATGAAAAAACAACTTTTGAAAACTCCAAGAATTAAGAAAGACTAAAAAAATGCCATCAATCATACTAGTATAAAAAAAAAGTTTTGAAAACTCCACGCCAAGAATGAAGAATCTGTGACCATACAACTGGTAGATAATTAAAACGCTGGGATGGTTCACCTTGGACAAGAAATATTTATTATGATAGTTACTACCTTGAAGTAATAGGGCGTTTCACGGCCTTCTGTCAATAATAATTCACATTTTATGCTTTAATGATGGAGGCCACGCGATAAATTAAACAATACTTACAGCTTAATTACTGATAATCCGACTTACTGCTCATGACAGTACGAGCCAAATGGTCAGAGGTGATTCTAAGATTTTAGATCAATCAATGTCGAACACTAATATGCCACCTACTAGTTTGCTATAGCAGGTACAAACTTAATATATATAAATATACATATATTTAAAATTGTTCCACCATAGAGAGTACTGCAGCATCTCTGCTATCTTCACCTATCCATGTTTTTGGTAGCGAAGCTTGACAGTTACAAAATTTGGCAGCTGAAATTTTGCTAAAAGGAAACATAATGAAAAAATATTTTATGACGCGATGAATTCGAGACTTGGCAGACGATAAGTCATAGACAGCTCTAATAATTAGTCTCACGCAAATGATGCAGATATGTACGGTTGTAAAAAAGGGTTAGTTTAGTTAGGTATCGTGTTTTGATTGAAAGTAATTAACAAATGCACGTCTTAGACAGTTTGATCTGGCCATGTGGTATGACAACTTCTAGACACAGCTAAAAAGTTGCACACGAGACTTAAATGAACTTCTTGTAAAAGTACAACATAATCGTAAAACTGATAGAACCTTGTGCGGCCTATATTCTGTTCTAATTTCTTCCTGGTTGAACTACTCAGTGAAAATAAATTAGACTACTAGGGAAGCTTCTCAAATGTGCAATTCAGCCACCTTTCACATTTCGTTCTTTCTCTTCAAGTCTTGGTATTATCGCTTAAATTAGGTGGTATTCGACCTTCTTGGGGCTGTCTTTTTCGTCCAGTCCATGACATTTTCTTCTATCAAGGCGACCAATACAATAATAGCTTTACCCAGAGCCTAAAAGCCAGCCATGTGGATATTCTTCAGCTATCTAACTTGACAAGAAAGAGATGTCATCTCTTTGAGTTTGAGGAATGGACTTTATTTCAAATCATGGGTAACAGGCAACGAAAATCAAGACGAAAAGCAATTCGGTTGTGGTTTATCAAAAGACGAAGCAAAGCTGATGCATCCCATTTAAGCGAAATTTCAGGTTTATTTCATTTCTTGGTAATCTTGATTGAGTCTTGCCTTGATGTTATTCGTTTAATTCGTTTTATGTATTCAAATTTCTTTTGGTTGGTTTCCACAGATAACGACGAACAAGATGATGAGTGCATGGATGGTTTTTTTGGTAGGTCACTGGACATGGAACCATGCATTAGAAACAATGAATTGAGGTGAGCATTTGGGTTTGTATATCATGTTATGGACTTTAAAGCTTAACAAAATAATACATTTTAGGGGAAATAATTCGTTATTTGCTCTGTAGAATCTTTGTTGGTACATGGAATGTTGCAGGAAGATCTCCAGTGGGAAGTCTAGCTCTAGATTTGATTGAGTGGCTCCATCTGAAAGAACCAGCTGGTATTTATGTTCTTGGGTATGTATAAAATTCAAAATACAACAATCTTTACTCATCACACTAAAGAATTGGTCATTCAAGAAAGCTTTTGCTTTTGTAGCTTCCAGGAAATAGTACCTCTAAAGACTAAAACAGTAATTGGAGCAGAAGATCCAACAGAAGCAACTAACTGGAACTCGCTCATCGGTAAAACTCTAAATAGCAAGTATGGTGGTGCCTGGTTGACACCCATGATCAATCCAATCACCAATGATAATTATCAATATGATGCTGAATCAGATAGGAGACTAAGGAGTGACTACGAAATATCAAGTCCAGCACGAGGTCAGACTAGAACCAAATATGAGCTTTCAGACCGTGTTGGTAGGTACAAATTGATGGCGAGCAAGAAGATGGTTGGTGTCTTCATTAGTGTCTGGATGAGAAGGGCATTGCTAAAGAAATATTGTGTCTCGGAGGTGAAAGTCTCGTCAGTAGCCTGTGGCATTATGGGCTATTTGGGAAACAAAGGATCAGTTTCTGTGAGCATGTCTATAGGAGGAACTAGTTTTTGCTTTGTGGCAGCTCACTTAGCCTCGGGAGAAAAGAAAGGTGATGAAGGGAAAAGGAACCATCAAGTCTCGGAAATTTTTAGGAGAACATCTTTCCCCCGGCTGCCTGAAGACAGACGTAAAAATCTTCCTCTCACCATTTTAGGGCACGAGTAAGTCAGTCTTTCTCATACCCGACTAAATACAAGAGTTGTGCTAACATGAACGTACTAGTCAACGCATTCGGAACATAGATTCAACNCAGATTCAACCTATTATGTTCAATATAAAACATAGGCAGAGGAATTTCCTTTCAGATTTCAGAATCAAACTACAAGAATGATAATGGCAATAATAATAGTCGGAAAGTAATTGGATTCAAAGTAAAGATATAGAACTAAGAGGCTAAGCAGATTTTATATAATTATTGAAACTCCACTGCATAACAAAAGGATGACATGTTTTCACCTAAGATGACAAGATGTATTTTCTTGTAGAACAGCCAGATATTTTGGTTTGGAGATCTCAACTACAGATTATACTTGGAAGACAACTTAGCAAGGGAATTAATAAAGCAGCACAATTGGAGTGCCCTGCAAGAGTTTGACCAGTTGCGGAAGGAACTAGAAGAAGGTGGAGTGTTTCAGGGTTGGAAAGAGGGAAATATAGAGTTTGCACCCACATACAAATATTCTTCTTACAATTGCAATCGTTATTCTGGTGGACTTCCAAGCAGAGCTGGGGAGAAGCAAAGAACTCCAGCATGGTACAGTCATCACTTGACATTTTTTCCTAGTACTTTTGACAGTTAAACATCCCCACCCCTTGCGAAAAGGCACTCGTCGCTATCCCCCAGAAAATTAAAAAATCTCAGGTCTAGTCCCTTTGTCCAAACTGACGGTTTAAATTAAACAAAAGAAAGATTCTATAGGAATCTGACCAAGTAATGGTCATTGCTAGCCCCTATGTGCTCATACTTACTATCATGACATTTGGAATGTTGATAGCAGGTGCGATAGGATCCTATGGTATGGTAAGGGAGTTAAACAGCTTTCCTATTTCCGCAGTGAAAGCAAGTTCTCTGACCATCGGCCCGTCTCTGCTTTATTCTCTATACATGTTGAAGATCAAAAGTGTGCCCGTTCAGGTCTGGTTTCATTTCCTCCTTCAGTCCCCTCCACAATTCCTAGTAAAGCTGTAAGTATCTGACTCATTGTTCACTGTAGTTTCTTGGCTCTTTAGCTGATTATGGATGACTTTTTGAATGTCAATTTACAAAGTTCTAAAGTTGAGCACATGCTGGCAGGTAACCAGCTACAAGGCAAGGGTAATAGAGATGCTAGATCTCCACTCTTATCATTGATTGTGAGGGATATAGAAGGATCAACAACATATGTGCAAACAGAAAATCCAATAGGTTACTTCCTATTCAGCTGAACAAAACAATTCATATTCTTACAGCAATCGCTTCCAATCCTTCAAAAAAGCATTCTGGTGGATTCACTTTCAAGCCCCCCATAACACCACAATAATGGGAGGTAGAGCATGGGCGGTGACAACCCTTTTATTAGGATATTAGAGGCANAACAACAACAACCCAGTATAATCCCACTAGTGGGGTCTGGGGAGGGTAGTGTGTACGCAGACCTTACCCCTACCCTGGGGTAGAGAGGCTGTTTCCAAATGACCCTCGGCATCCTTCCCTCCAAGAACTCCCCACCTTGCTCTTGGGGTGACTCGAACTCACAACCTCTTGGTTGGAAGTGGAGGGTGCTTACCATGAGAGCAACCCACCTTGTCAGATTCAACCTATTATGTTCAATATAAAACATAGGCAGAGGAATTTCCTTTCAGATTTCAGAATCAAACTACAAGAATGATAATGGCAATAATAATAGTCGGAAAGTAATTGGATTCAAAGTAAAGATATAGAACTAAGAGGCTAAGCAGATTTTATATAATTATTGAAACTCCACTGCATAACAAAAGGATGACATGTTTTCACCTAAGATGACAAGATGTATTTTCTTGTAGAACAGCCAGATATTTTGGTTTGGAGATCTCAACTACAGATTATACTTGGAAGACAACTTAGCAAGGGAATTAATAAAGCAGCACAATTGGAGTGCCCTGCAAGAGTTTGACCAGTTGCGGAAGGAACTAGAAGAAGGTGGAGTGTTTCAGGGTTGGAAAGAGGGAAATATAGAGTTTGCACCCACATACAAATATTCTTCTTACAATTGCAATCGTTATTCTGGTGGACTTCCAAGCAGAGCTGGGGAGAAGCAAAGAACTCCAGCATGGTACAGTCATCACTTGACATTTTTTCCTAGTACTTTTGACAGTTAAACATCCCCACCCCTTGCGAAAAGGCACTCGTCGCTATCCCCCAGAAAATTAAAAAATCTCAGGTCTAGTCCCTTTGTCCAAACTGACGGTTTAAATTAAACAAAAGAAAGATTCTATAGGAATCTGACCAAGTAATGGTCATTGCTAGCCCCTATGTGCTCATACTTACTATCATGACATTTGGAATGTTGATAGCAGGTGCGATAGGATCCTATGGTATGGTAAGGGAGTTAAACAGCTTTCCTATTTCCGCAGTGAAAGCAAGTTCTCTGACCATCGGCCCGTCTCTGCTTTATTCTCTATACATGTTGAAGATCAAAAGTGTGCCCGTTCAGGTCTGGTTTCATTTCCTCCTTCAGTCCCCTCCACAATTCCTAGTAAAGCTGTAAGTATCTGACTCATTGTTCACTGTAGTTTCTTGGCTCTTTAGCTGATTATGGATGACTTTTTGAATGTCAATTTACAAAGTTCTAAAGTTGAGCACATGCTGGCAGGTAACCAGCTACAAGGCAAGGGTAATAGAGATGCTAGATCTCCACTCTTATCATTGATTGTGAGGGATATAGAAGGATCAACAACATATGTGCAAACAGAAAATCCAATAGGTTACTTCCTATTCAGCTGAACAAAACAATTCATATTCTTACAGCAATCGCTTCCAATCCTTCAAAAAAGCATTCTGGTGGATTCACTTTCAAGCCCCCCATAACACCACAATTATGGGAGGTAGAGCATGGGCGGTGACAACCCTTTTATTAGGATATTAGAGGCAAGTGCATTTAACTTTCTTCTTTACCAATGCAAAAGATTGCTGAAAGAGCAGAAATACAACTATCCTCATGGTAACAGTATGTTTTATTTTACAGCTTTCATTAAATTTGTTCTTTGGGAAGTATTAGGGAAATGAGTAGAAAAGTAGGAGTGTCAATTTTGCAAACTAGACCTATCTATAGTAGAACAAAGCTTAGCCAAGCCAGTGGAAGACATAAGAGCAGAAATGTAAGCACCTCAGGGTCCTTCTTTTGACTGTCATCAGCTTAATGTCAGGGACTACTTACAAGAAGCTAATATTCATCGCCTGCTTGAAGAATTTCACCTAATGCCTCTGCATTGTCCCTATGACAACTGGGAGATACCGACCTCTGTAGCTCATCACCAAGGGAAGCACATCTGTTTTCTAATTCAGAAGTCTGCTTGCTTCCAGTCAAGGACACAAAAATAGTTGACAAATCTAAAGCATGGGTGCTCATTCCATAAGTGTCATTTTGAGGTGTGAAAGAGTTTTCTCAGTAATATAATAGGAGATTACGAGACTGTAACAGCAAACGTGGAACGTGTCATGAAAATTTGAGATCCACTGCAAATTCATTCTCTTCCACCAATGAGGTGAACTAGTAAATAATTAGCTATATGTAGAGGAGTCCAAACAATAACGATTTAAGGATATCTGGCTAACTCCTGCATTTCCATATGTTCTTTTGTGATTCTCTCTATTAGTGATGCTTTCCTCTCCGAAACACTCAACTCCTCTTCAAGCTGAAAAACGCCACACAGCTCAACATACTAAGTTCTCCTAATACTAATAACCAGACAATACAGCAACAGAAGAAAGGAAATGAGAGCAGTTAGGCTCAACAAAAGCGTAATAACTTGCCTGCCTATGAAAATTCTTTCTACTTGGTATTCCTCTTCTTCCTTAGTGAACTGGGAACTATCTGAGCCAGCTTATTCTGGAGGTCAGTTTTGACAGCTTCAGCATCTTCTGCTTTGGTTTTTGCAGAACCTGCTAGCGAAGGTATAAAAATTCTTGATCCCCTTGAAAACGCTATCGTATAGAAAAGCAACAATAGAATTTTTGAAATCATTGAATTTGAACATCCTTATAATAGAAGAAACTCCCCAACACATCAAAAAAAGAAGAGCGCTTATCTGTGTGCGTTAAACACACCAGGCTTTGATGCTGGCTCGCTGCAATTATCATTTTGGAATGTAGAGACTATTGTCTCATGGAATTTCCTTCTTCCACTTTAGTAGAAGAAAGCTCAGCCATTTAACAGCAGATCAGCTCATTTTGGAATGTAGAGACTATTGTCTCATGGAATTTCCTTCTTCCACTTTAGTAGAAGAAAGCTCAGCCATTTAACAGCAGATCAGCTAAATGTCAACACGGTGAAGTCACAAAATTCAAATGAAATGAGCTATGGAGTTGGAGCAAAACAGATAAATTTATATCTGGCCACTAAATCTTCTGTGCTCGAGCTAACGTGTCACTTTGATAACTAAATTTGAGATATCCAGTTCCCTCAAGAAAAGAAGTATACTAACAAGACTGGCACTAATTAACAGGTTTTTCTGCCAAATTAGAAACTCAGAGTTTTAAATTACTATCACAACAGTGGAGAATATTTGCTCTGCATCTCCATGTCTACACTTTGCCAGTTGAACAACTAATGTGCATGAGTGCCAATGGAGGGAATATGTACTAGTTCCAGTGATAAGACCGCTGGATCACGTTCAATTTATATTATTTGCATACTTCTGAGCCACAACTGAACAAGAAATATGATATAGGCTAAAGGACTGGCAGCTTAATAAAAAATTCTTTGTTTCTGTTACTATACAATATCCCCAAATTAATTTTGAAAAGCAAAACAAAAACCACATAATCATTGGATAACTGTAGATTCTAATTCAGAAGGTCAAAGTGTTTGTCTTTCTCATTTAAAAAGAAGCCACAAATTATGATCACCCCCCAAGCATAATTACGTGTTGTTAGTAATCATGACATACTCAAAGATTGTAAGCATATCTAAACAACAATATACATTGATCATCTTCAAACTTCAAGTACTACAAACTGAATCAGCCATTAAAGCAATGCCAAGTTCGTTGTACTACTTAGGCCATGTCATGTATAAATGCAAATTAGATCCTAAAATATTAGCAGCAGCTAAGTAAGAGAGTTAGTTCTTCTAACATCAGCCTGGATTGACTAGAGATTGTTTTATCTCTGAGTCTGAACTTAGCTGTCCTATGTCTGAAAAAACTACAGTATGAAAGGGCAGCGCGGTGCACTAAACTCCCGCTATGCGCGGGTCCGGGAAAGGGCCGGACCACAAAGGCCTATTGTACGTAGCCTTACCCTGCATTTCTGCAAGAGGCTGTTTCTACGTGCTCGAACCCGTGACCTCCTAGCCACATGGCAGCAACTTTACCGGTTACGCCAAGGCTCCACTTGAAAAAACTACAATATAAGAGCTATAAACCTTATCTATAATTTTTTTTTTAAAAAAAATCTACTGGTAGTACCTAATTAGCCAGACTTCATACTGCCATTTCAATAGTAAAACATTACTGCCTATTAAGGGGACACAAAAATTAACTCCTAATATTTGCACTTTGCAGGGGGAAAATCCTATACCACATAATGGAATCACATAAAAACTAAAATAAGATGACATCCATGTTAATAGAAGTGAAAACTACCGATAACTTACTTCAACAAACAATACCTTATCTGTGCATTGAGTTCAAGCATTTTCTCAATGAAGCCATCTCTGCATAAGCAGTGATAGATACAATAAGAAAGACAATTGCAAAGACATTCTAAACGTAGTTAAAGATGCAGTTTCTACTTAGCCAAAGTGATTGTAATCGAACAAAGAGAGTTGAGACTTGAGAGGTTAACTTAACGAAGCATGTCATTACCGAGTTTCTGCCTCTTTGTTCTATTCACGGTTCAGAATATCATCAGTAGTGAGTTCGTATAAGAAACAGCGTTATTGTTAGCAAGCCAATGCAGTGATGTCCAGATTTACAAATATAATTAAGTACAAATACAAATCTAATACAAACATCAACAATCATTACAAGCTAGCAGAGAACTAAAGTGCGCCTTAAAGGAGAATATAACTTCGAGTAGATTTTTTACCTTAAGTGCCTCTATTTCAGATCCATAAGCAGATAATTCATCTTAAATCAAAGCGATCCTTTCCTATAACATAAAATTGAAACAGATCTTTTAGAAATAGGAGAAAAGTAATTTTCTGGAGTTAACATTCAGCTAATTAAGTATGTTTTTTATTAGCTTAAAAAGTTAACCAGTAAATATCAGCGAATTCAAATACGAATGAAATTGAAAACCTCTAGGGCTTGAATAGCAGATTCATTCCTGGCTAATTCAACCTCGTAGCCTTTGAGCTCTTGCTCAGCAAACTCCTTCTGATGTTTTGCCTCTTCGAACTCAGCATTAGCAATTTCAAGCTCCAATTGAAGCTTTTGACTTCGTTTCTTCAGATTTATTATTCTTCGCTCTGAAAATTTCGAGATATTAGATTACAAAATCAATTTCAGTTTGTATCAATTTTCAGTTTTCAAAATTCGTTGAATTATCAATTGAAGAATTTAACACGAGTTCTATTGGAGGAAATGAGGGAGCAAAACGAACCTCCTTCAGATTTTTCAGATGCAAAGTCGCGGATTAGATGTTAGGAATTGCTTCTAAGAATCATTTCCCGCCATCTCTTCCTTCTCTGAGAAGCTGTTTCGAAATTTCGAACTCTTCACTGTAATATATGTTACTTTTACAGTGGCCCCGCGTTGATCTCGTAATGTAAAAGTTTCACCCCATACCCTATTTCTATTTGCACCCTGCTATTTAACCTGAACCTACTTTTGAAAAAAATTTAACTTGTACCCAATTTAATTTAACAATGGTGAATCAGGTTTCTTTCATATATGTTGCATCAGTTAATGAGTTTTACAACTTTTGCGACTTCAAACAAATTTTGTTCCCGTTTGGATATGCTTATTTTAAGTGATTTTTAAACATAAGTCATAAGTTAGGAATTCGACTTTTAAGTTTTTTTTTTATTATTTTAGCTTAAAAATAAGTGCTTAAAAGTATTTTTTTTACTTTATCCAAACACTACAAAAAGGCTTAAACGGTATTTAGGCTTAAAAACACTTAAAATAAGTCAATCCAAACAGATTCTTTGTCTCAAGTTTGTGCGCGGTAGTGCAAACT
>AWOL01S0073675.1:0-12548 GCA_000715115.1 Nicotiana otophora | reverse complement strand
CGTTTATGCTTTTTCATGCATGTGGACTTTATCAAGGAATATTAACTATTTTTTTTTTGAAATTCCAGGAAAATTGTAGCCGCTACGGCCTCTGTCACAACTTATGCTCTTCGTGTCAGCACTCTGTGCGTACTAGGTAAACCTCATACTGTGTAATAACTTGCAAATCACACAGAGAATGTACACCGATTAACGCTTGTTATGTTTANTTTTAATCTATAAGTCATACCTTTTCAGTCTATATGAATCCCAGTAGTAATGGTGAATGTAGAAGAAATAAATCAGTTTCTTTTCATAAAATTACTTCTCCCTAGGAATATCAAGTAGGGATAAGGTTATTGATTAAGTTTGTAGTTTAGTCAGGTTTTGGGATATATAGTGGCTGGTAGTAGGCCATAATTCTTGATTTGGAAGAGTAGAACCATGTGCATTTGTCTTATGCATTATCTAAAAACTCATTTTCCTGCTGGTAGTTACCCAAACAATCAATCTATCTATCTTTCTACATTTCTTCCCATATCTATCATAATCTTCTTATATCAATACAAACATATGCCAGTAAATGTCTGCTGCTCGCCATGGCCAAGAATGGATATATAGAGATTGTGCTGTCCATTAATCTCAACTAGTTGCCAGAATACTTATGCTATATTCACGTTGGCGCATTTTACACAATATCTCCATATTTACTGGTTGGAGAATTCTGTAATCTTTGTTCCTTTTTTAATTTGGTTTATTGCCCTTATTATGCAAACATATTGAGTTGCGGGTATAAATGATATATCCTACTTCAAGCCTTTTCTTCTGCGGAGTCAACTTGTTACGTGTTGACTTTAGTACTTTAGCTTAATTCCAAAATGAATAAGTCCCCCTAACATTGATAACTTTTAGACGATTTGTGAATATTTGAGAAAAGATAGCTTTTAGAGCCTATGCGTGTAAATATCTCACTTATAGGACAAGTCACTTTCAGTTGCTAGTTCGAGTCCCACATTATAAAATTCTTAAATAATTAAAGAGAGAAGAGCTTGTAGGTTGGGTGAAAATTATTGTGGAGACGTTCCCATGTGTCCGTGGGATTTATAGAACAAAGACAAATGTGGCCGTTTATGCTTTTTCATGCATGTGGACTTTATCAAGGAATATTAACTATTTTTTTTTTGAAATTCCAGGAAAATTGTAGCCGCTACGGCCTCTGTCACAACTTATGCTCTTCGTGTCAGCACTCTGTGCGTACTAGGTAAACCTCATACTGTGTAATAACTTGCAAATCACACAGAGAATGTACACCGATTAACGCTTGTTATGTTTAGTAATACTTCTCTTATTGTATCAATAAGTCCATCAATGCATCAAATTCGATGGGGTCAGGGTCTCAGATTATATTGATCATTTGTCTCCTATATATCAACCCTACTCAAGTCTAATATATTCCAATACAAATAGTAATAATTAAGAATTCTCGAAAACAAATTTCTCTAAATCTTATCTTATTCATATGTGAATATACAAGTAGCTATCGAAAGTTAAATTTTAAGTATTTCGAAACAATTTTCTCAAGTGATTTTAGGTTTACCACTTTTTGTATTTATTATCATCCTAAATCAACATAGTTTTATATATCTCGAAATCGGCATATGGAGGTCTACGTAAGTCATGACCACGCCATATAGAGTGATTGTTTAATTTCTCTTTATGTGCTAAACTTGAAAACAAAAGAAGAGAGAAAGCACATGGCACATTGATTTTCAAGCTTAATTTTACTTAATGGAAGCTTTGCAGAATTAGTGTTTCTTTTGAACAGCGCAGCAAATTAAAGGCCAAGAGAGATCGTTCTCCAGTAAACAACTAGTAGAAATATACCATATACTAAATTATAGGGATGTTAATGTTAGGTTGGGCCGGTTATTTTATAAAGTTTGTACCATACTAATTTTTCGGTTATTCAATTATGTATAATCAAAACTAGACTTTTCGAAACCGTTGCAATCATGTCGGTTTCTCTTCGGTACCGGCACGGTTCGGTAAACATTCGGTAATTTTTTTTAAATGTCATATAAAAATCACTAGTAGAAGTAGAATACAATAACATACGCACTCTTATAGGACTTAGCAAAACTCTCTAGACATTTTTATAGTTTAAAAGGTGATGAATTAAGAAAATATAAAAGATGGCTAGAGTATAGATCCATCAACTATTCTACATCAACGTAAAAGAAACTAAGCAAATACAAAAAAAATATAAATCACACGAGTGGAAACATATTAACCAAGTTGTGATTCAAGAATAAAGTCTATAGAAGATTAAATATTCAAAAAGATAAATTTACATCATACGAAATTAAACATATTCAATACATTGTAGTTTGCTACTCATAATCGCTACAATACCTTGTGTCTTGCTAGTGAATATGCTGGAAATAATTTAGTTTCAATAGAAGTATCATAATAGGTTTGGAAATTAGAATTTGAGTTTAATTACTTGTTGGCTTACAACTATTTCATAATTCCAAGTCCCCAGAAAAAATTTAATGCTTTATTATTTTTAAACTTAATATATAAATATATTTTTCACATTGTAAATTTATTCGGTACGGTTCAGTATTGTTTCGGTTTATTTTCATAAAATAAAAAACCTACCCTAATAATCGGTACAATTATAGATTTATATAAAAACCTACTGTTTTATTTAAAGAAACCTATAAATTAGTTCGGTACGGTACAGTTCGGTCGATTTAGTCGATTTTTAAATATCCATTGACACCCCTACTAAATTATAATTAGTAGTAGTATATGATTTATGGAGCATCAAATAGATTATTCCTTTGTAATCATGATCACTTAACCAGATCTCTATAGATCTCCTATTAATTGCACAATCTTCCATTTGTAATTTTAAGTCTGGCCATTACGGTTACAGCCCTTTGAGTTCTTGTAGTATTGGAAGAATAGTTAAAACCCCCTAAACTTACCCTTTTTAATCGAGCTGACTGTTTGATCAAAAAATATAGATCTTGGTTCAAATAATTAGATTTATGTAAATAAGAGTTAATCTTAACTAATAATAATAACCTTAGATGATGTTCTTAAAGAAGCAATAAATACCACGCAAGTGTGGTCGATCGGTCAGTAATAGTGATGTGTAGTAAATATTCCACAAATCAGAAATAATAGTGTTGCATTTAATAATAATGAATAGCAATAAATGACATTTAAGCAAATAGACAAGAAAAGATAGAATGAGTAGATGTTCTTCCTGACAATGATGAATGATAGACAATCTCTTGAATATTTGAGTTATTCTCGGATCAAGTGAAAAAGTATGGACAAGAATCTCAGTAAAAAGATGATGTTTGTATCTTAGCAAGTGAGAGCCGAATCTTTAAGTCAAAGTGTGTTCTTTACAAATGAATATCACATGCCCCTATCATTATCTCATTTTCTCTTTATATGAGACATGTTCCTAAGAAACCCTAATAGTACAAGTATAGAAAATATCCACTAAAATATTCTTTTTAATATCCTATCTTGAAAACAAGCAGTTATATCTCTGTCAACGGTACTCGACCTCGACCCTTGTTGACACCTCGACTATGACTCACGTTGATTCTTCGATCACAAACTTCGTTGCTTGTTGGACCATTTCGACAAACGACGACTTATGAACTCTTCCCTTAGTACTATCTTGGCTTAAATTTTCTAAAGACATATTTTGATCCATACACATACGCCTTTTGTACTTTATAGCTATTATGTGACTTGCCGGAGTAGTCGGTTCGGGCCCAGAGAGATTTCGGAATAAGCTGAGACACTTAGTCTCACGCTTGAAAGCTTAAGTTGAAATGGTTGACCAGATATTGACTTATGTTTAAACGACCTAGCAATAGAGTTTTGATGATTCCAATAGCTCCGTATGGTGATTTGGGACTTAGGAGCGTGTCCGGATAATTATTTGAAAGCCCGTAGTTAAATTAGGCTTGAAATGGCTAAAATAAAAATCTAAGTTTGAAAGTTTGACCGAGGAGTTGACTTTTTAATATCGGGATCGGAATCCGATTATGAAAATTTGAATAGGTCCTTTATGACTTGTGTGCAAAATTTGAGGTAAATCGGACTTAATTTGATAGGTTTCGGCATTGAATGTAGAAACTTGAAATTTGTTAGTTTGCATTAGGCTTGAATTGGGATATGATTCATGTTTTTAGCGTTGTTTGATGTGATTTGAAGTTTTGACTAAGGTTGTATGATGTTTTAGGACTTGTTGGTGTATTTGGTTGAGGCCCCTGGGGCCTCGGGTGAGTTTCGGATGGTTAACGGACAAATTTTGAACTTGGTATTTTGTTGAAGTTTTCTGGTGCACAGGTCTGGTTTCCTTCTATGCGATCACATGAGAAGATCCGCGATCGTGTATGCTTAAGTGGGCAGTGGATGATTGTTACTCTACGCAATCGCGAGCTTGGGGAAAACTATGCATCGCGAACGCGTGGGCTATGCCTCGTTCGCGAAGAGGAAAGGAGGTAGAGGTGGGCCACGAGTTTTGTTCTTCACAATCGCGTGAAGGCATTCGCAATCGCGTAGGTTTGCGGAGACTGTGCTTCGCGATCGCGCAGAGTTATTTTGGCAGTGGAAAATTTTGTGTTTCGCGATCGTGGGACTTGGTCCGCGATCGCATAGAAGAAATGCCTAGACAGAATGTTTAAGTTCTGAAAATGGGACTTTCTATTTTTACCGATTTGGAGCTCGGGGAGAGGCGATTTTAGGGATATTTTCAAGAAAAATAACGGGGTAAGTATTCTTAACTCAATTTTGGTCAAGTTACCCGAATCTATGGTTGTTTTTAACATTTAATTGGTAATTTAAGTTAAAAAATTTTGAAAACCCTCTTGGTTAAATTTGAAGATTTGAGGTCGAGTTGATGTCGGAATTTGATAAAATTGGTATGGTTGGACTCATGGTTGAATGAGAGTTCATACGCGAATTGGCCCCACAAACGATTTTTGAGTTAAATTTTGGATATTTTTGGAAAATTAGTATTTTAATATGGAATTAATTCCAATAATGTTAACTTAATCAAATTAATTGTGACTAGATACGAGACTTTCAGAGGCCAATTCGCGTGGCAAAGACATATCGGAGTAAAGAATTACACTGTTCGAGGTAAGTGACTTGTCTAACCTTGTGGGGGAAAGTTTCCCTTAGGATTGGTATTGTTATAGAAAATTCTGGTTTTAAATTGTGCAGATATATGTTACATATTAATTAAATTATTTTATCCTGTTATATTCATCATCATTGGTCTATTTTTTTTATTTTGAATTTGCCTTACCTTTTTACCTGCTAATCGCTTTACCTGTTTAGTTGAAGCTTTGGTTTTTATATTCTGTGCTCATTATTTAAAAGTTGAATTTCTTAATTGAGTTATTATTAATATGAAGTATTTGACATTTAAAATTTGGTATTGAGGCAAAGTGTTAAATTTGTAAAATATTATTTTTGTTGAGTTATTCACTCCCAAATATTTTGTTGAGATTTTTGTATACATTGTGATTGAGCCGTGAGCTCCTTATTGTGGAAAATATTATTGTTGTTGATTTATTTGGCAAGTGGAATAATTGGGCGCTTGAGGTGCGAATTGTGATATTGATACGCATGCGGTGGTATAAGGTCTGGATGTTGAAACGCATGTACTGAGATAAAGTGGGCTTGATATGCGTGGCTAGTAGGGGTACTACTAGAAGTCATGCGGTGTGATAAGGGTGGCTAAAACGCGGGATGCTATTTCGGAAAAATAATTTCTTTTAAACTAAATGTGAAGGCTCCCGCGGTGATATAAGAAAAGGAAATATTGTGAATTTATTTATGATTTGGGACTACGAGGCGGTACCCCGGGAGTTCCATTGTTGATATTTTCTCATTGGTGTACTTGTCTTGATTGTTTTTCCCTAAATATGTAAATTTCTATTTTTCTTCCGTGACGTATTATTTTCCCTTATTATGTGTAGTTAAATTGTGATATACTCCTTACTTGATTCATTCCCATTGTCATTATTATTATTTTATTGTTAAACTTTTTCGCCCTGTCTTTTATTATTTCTAGAAAGGCCTGACCTGACCTCGTCACTACTCTACCGAGATTAAGCTTGTCATTTACTGGGTACCATTGTGGTATACTCATACTCCTCTTCTACACATCTTTTTATGAATATCCAGGTACTTCCTATCAGACTAGGTATCAGTGAGCTAGCCGTATGTGGAGACTTCAAGGTATATCTGCCAGCGTCCGTAGACCTCGGAGTCCCCCTCTATCCTTATTATGTTATTTCCTCATTCTCTTTATACTCTGATGTATAGAGATACTTAGTATTTCTCTTAGAAGCCTCTGACTTATTTCTGCTGGATTTTGGGAGTTGTAACCATTTTGAATTGCAGTTTTTATTTATTTATTTCATATGTTGAGATTTGAGTTTCAGTTTTAGATTCCATTATTCCGCATAATTGATAGGCTTACCTAGTATTAGAGATTATGTGCCATCACGACATCCTACGGAGGGAATTTAGGGTCGTGACACATCAATGCTGAGACAATTATGAGTACTTGAGCTTGATTTAGGGAGTAGATTGGGTTCACCGTTGATGTGCTGCTAAGTTCTAGAACATCTTACTTTAGGTTAAATTAGAGCCGACTGTGGAGGATCTAAAAGCTACTGGGTTTCTTTGATTTTCTCGCCAAAGTTTCTACTTTTCACTCCACATTTGAAAGTATATGTGCCCTTTTCTGTTAGTATGATGTATGGTCAATTTTTTCCTTTGATTTGTCAATTAGGTTTGAATATATTCTGAAAATAGTTTAGGATTGTGAGAATAACAATGTTTTCTTGCTCTGGAAATGGAGGTTCATACTGTTACATCCCGCATTTCGTACGTTAAAGTTTCGCCGTAAATTAATCGATGTAAGCTCGGGAATGAAGTTATTTTTGAGGTTATAAGTATTTATGTTATTTGTAACAAGTGATAAGTGAGTGCCGCGAATATTAGAGGGTAAATAAATTAAAGAATGAGTATTTGTTGAAGTTTGTCAATTTGGGATAAAATAAAGTCCAAGCTATAATACCTGGTATTTATGGACTAGTGCCATACAAGGTACCATATGACCATGATAGTAAGGTATATAAAGTATGTTAAAAGTGAGTAGTATTTTAAGTAATTTGAGATAATTCTTAATTATGTGAATAATTAATTAATTATTAATTTTTAGTGGGAGATTAACAAGGTAATTAGAAATTTGTGGATAAATATTGGGGGTAAACACTACCTCCACGTGACAGCAAGTGAAAAATGGATCAAAAACCTAAATGATGACTCTTTGTCTAGGTGGATAGGTAGCATATTTAGGAGATGTTGGCAAATTAATCCTATCAAGTGGCCCCCACAACCACTATGATAAGAGTAGCTTCATCGTGACTTACAATTCTTATGAACCCCTACAATGTGCAGTGGATGGATATCTCTACAAATTAATGGATGTAGCTTCAACAAAAATTCTTATGAACCCCTACAATGTGCAACGTGACTTACAATTCTAAGGGAGCTCAGTATAACCTTTCTCAAGAATATCATACGGATTTTTCTCTACTTCGATCTCGTCGTTACGTGTTTTGTCGCGATTAACGTATGTTAGAGGGATTGCCAAGAGAATCAACTCAGGTATGTTAAGGCTATCCCTTATTTTCTTTTGGCATAATTCATATGATACAAACGAAACGAGCAAACACACAACTTTCATAAATGTCTCTATTCGTAAAAGCACTAGGAGTGCCTATGTTCTTGAATTCCCATGTGTCTTATTGTTATATATTTTGTTCATGGGTCTCAAAAAAATGGGTAATTGATAAAGTTTATCCGAAGACATATTGATCTTATAACATTCTGAGAAATCTTATCTATTTCATTCATTTATACGTGTATATTAACCCTTGACCAGATGGCATTATATACACGTATATTATATGTATATGGTATATTGGAAAAGGTTACAATGTTATATATGCACCATCACATGATTAGTTGGTATACATTGATGATTTCGCCCATAGAGGCCTAGATGATATGACGGGATGCCCTCAGAGGCTTGATGATGTTATGTACACATATACCTATACATGATACGACATTTATATGCACATGCATGACTTTATAAATATTTCAGGTTTCACAAAGTTATTTTAACTTACAGACAAATTCCTTTACTCAATGTTTTATTTATGTGTTTTATGTACTGATTTTCATGCCTTACATACGGTCCTCCTTTTTAGGATCCTTGATCAGCGAGAGTTGGTGTGCTCTACTTGATCTGGAGCTGTTATTAGTTTTGGTACGCTATTTTTGTATGTAGATATGGGTACGGCGGGGCCCAGTCCCATCCTTCATATAGTTGTACACTCTATTAGAGGTCTTTAGACAGTCATGTATAATTGAATAATATGTGGCCTTGTCGGCTTCTAGTTTTGCTATAGCAGCCTTGTCGGCTTGCCCTACCGTATTCCGCATGTATATGTATATGTGTCTTTTGGACATGTTTTCCTCACGTATGTTATTCAAGTGATTCAACAGTTTAATGACAGATATTATTCATGACCTACCCTTAATTCATGTTTATATCTTGGACACCTGCTTAGAGGTGTTCAACATATAGGACTCAGGCACTCATCATGGCCCATCGGTTTGGATCGTGAAAAAAGTGGTATCAGAGCAGTTCTGTCCTAGGGTTGTCTACATACTGTATCTAGTAGAGTCTTGTTTATGAGTGTATTGTGCACCACATTTATATACATGAGGCTACAGGACATATAGGATATTATCCTCATTTCTTATCTTAGATTGTGCGATATAAGGATTTATTTCCCTAACGATATGTTATGTTTTCAGTGATGCCTAAGAAGGCTACAGCCACCCAGAAGGGCAGGTCCGTGGCTGTTAAGACTACTAGTCGGGTGCCATGAGTTACCAGGGCTCGGGGAGAGTCTCATAGTGACATTCCATCTCAGACTTCACATACCCTGCCCTCTCTAGAGGAGCTCCGAGGTGCACCAGCTTCAGTGCCTGCCCTTGTACAACTAGCTCCTCAGCCAGATGCACCGGGGTAGGAGATGAGAGATGCTATTCAGCTATTGACTCGATTAGTACCCGCACAATTTCGGCGTCAAAAAGTAGGTATTGGTCATGCAGATAGGGCCATCAATGAGAGGGTTCGTGATTTCATTAATTTGGACCCTCCGGTATTCACTAGAGCATATCCAAACGAGGGCCCTCGGGTATTTATCGATAGGATGCAAAAGACTTTGAGGGTAATAAAGGCCACTGCGACTGAGTCAATTGAGCTAGCTTCCTATAGACTTCAGGATGTTGCAATTAATTAGTACGAGTCTTGGGAGTTGTCTAGAGGTGAGGATGCCCCTCTAGCGGTATAGCATGAGTTTACAGAGGCTTTTCTTCGTCATTATCTGCCACCAGAGCTTAGATGGGCTAGGGTTGATAGGTTTTTGACTCTTCGGCAGGGTAATATGAGTGTTCGGGAGTACAACCTTCAGTTTGATTGTTTAGATATGTATGCTCCTACTATTATAGCTAAGATAGAGGATCGGGTTCACCGGTTCATGATGGGGTTGGAGCTGCACCTGCTTAACAACTGTATGTCGGTCTCACTTCATACAGGCATGGATATTTCTCGTATTCATGCATACGCTCAGGGTGTGGAGGAGCGTAAGCAGAAGTAGAGGGACACTCATGAGCATGATAGGGGCCAGAATAAGAGAGCGAGATCTTCGGGTTCTTTGGTGAGTTTCAAGGTGGTCAGAGACAACAATACCCGAGGTATCCAGCCCAACCATGGGATAACGCATCCCCTCAGTTTTCCAGTAGGAGATTTGATTGTTCCAAATATTCAAGGCCTAGTCAAAATTACATGGCCTCAAGTTCTCAGTATAGGGGTGAGTCAATTCAGATGAGGCCGCCCTTGCCACTATGTGTTCAGTGTGGTAAGCAGTATGTCGGGCAGTGCCGTAAGGGGTTGGGTATTTGTTATACTTGTGGTTATCCAGGCCACATTATGAGAGTTTGTCTGACGAGAGGTAGTACAAGCATAGTTCAGCCAGCGAGATATGTAGCTGGTTCGTCATCATCAGTACGCCCCCCTGGGCAAGGTTCACAAGCACCAATTGGTCGTGGTAGAGGCAGAGGTTGAGCATCTAGCTCGAGCGATCCTCAGAACCGCATTTATGCATTAGTAGGTCGACATGATCAGGAGTCGTCACCAGATATTGTTACAGGTATATTATTAGTCTCCTCATATGATGTATATGAATTGATTGACCCAGGTTCCACCTTATCATATGTTAGTCCATTGGTTGATAGTAAGTTTGGAATAAAACCTGAGTTGGTTAAACCTTTTGAGGTATCCACACCTATTGGGGTTCCAGTGATAGCTAGGCGGGTATATAGAGATTGTACAGTAGTAGTTCATAGTTGATCTAGAGTAGCAGATCTAATTGAGTTAGATATGGTAGAATTTGATGTTATACTGGGTATAGATTGGTTGGTTTCTTGTTATGCCAACGTTGATTGTAGATCAAAGATGGTTCGATTCCAGTTTCTAGGGGAGCCTGTTTTGGAATGAAAAGGTAATAGGGCATCACCGAGAGGTAGGTTTATTTCCTATCTCAAGGCAGGGAAGATGATTAGAAAGGGCTATATTTATCACTTAGTAGAGTCACCAACCATTCAATCTATCCCTGTGGTTAATGAGTTTCCCGATGTTTTCCCCGATGAACTTCCGGGTCTTCCACTAGAGCGAGAAATTGAGTTTGCTATTGACTTATTACTAGATACTCAGCCAATATCTATTCCTCCCTATAGAATGACACCTGTAGAGTTGAGAGAGTTGAAGGAGCAACTAAGGGACTTACTTTAAAAAGGCTTTATCTGACCTAGTACATCACCGTGGGGAGCACCTGTGTTATTTGTGTGGAAGAAAGATGGTTCCTTGCGGATGTGTATTGATTATAAACAGTTGAATAAGGTGACAATAAAGAATAACTACCCTCTCCTGAGGATTGATGAGTTGTTTGATCAGTTGCAAGGTGCCAAGTGTTTATCGAATATAGACTTGAGGTCTGGGTACCATCAGGTAAGGGTTAAGGAGAAAGATATTCCGAAGACAGCATTCAGGACCAGATACGGGCACTTTGAGTTTCGTGTTATGTCATTCGGTTTGACCAATGCCCCAACAATATTCATAGACTTGATGAACCATGTGCTGAGACCCTTTCTAGATCTGTTTGTGATTGTATTTATTGATGATATATTGGTTTACTTTCGTTCATAGGCTGAGCATGCATATCATTTGCGTACGATGCTTAAAGTTTTACAAAAAGAGAAGTTGTATGCAGAGTTCTCTAAATGTGAATTCTGGTTGAATTTTATAGCTTTATTTGGACATATTATTTTAGATGAGGATATCCTGGTTGATACCCAAAAGATTGAGGTAGTGAAGACTTGGACTAGACCCACGACACCCACAGAGGTTCGTAGCTTCCTCGGCTTGACAGGTTATTGTAGGAGATTCGTAGAGGGATTTGCTTCTCTTTCAGCATCATTGACAAAGTTGACTCAGAAGGGAGCTAAGTTTCAATGGACTGATGCTTGCAAGTGGAGTTTCCAGGCATTGAAGGACGGATTAACTTTAGTTCCGGTTCTAATGCTCCTAGAGGGAACCAATGGTTATGCTATCTATT
The DNA here is from genome assembly GCA_000715115.1 of Nicotiana otophora. Taxonomy (NCBI): domain Eukaryota; kingdom Viridiplantae; phylum Streptophyta; class Magnoliopsida; order Solanales; family Solanaceae; genus Nicotiana; species Nicotiana otophora. The sequence goes on along the minus strand of AWOL01S0073675.1, from coordinate 759 downwards.
ATGATGCTTCAGGCGTTCGATTGGGTTGTGTACTGATGCAGTATGGTAAAGTTGTAGCTTATGCTTCTAGACAACTAAGGCAAATGTAGTATCCTATGCCCTCAGCCGTAGATCTATGGGTAGCCTATCATATTTATAGCAGAGAAGAGGGTGATAGCCCATGAGATTTATCAGCTATCTAGTCTTGGAGTTCGATTACTGGACTCATGTGATACCAGAGTTACTATTCAGGACATGGAAACATCTTCTTTAGTAACTGAATTGAAGGAACACCAGTACGAGGATCCTATGTTAGCTCATTACAGGGATACAACCCCTCAGAAGGAGAAAACACCATTTATGATTACATGAGACAGAGTCCTTAGATATCGAGGGCGATTATGTGTCCCTATTATTGCAGGGCTGCGCCGATAGGTTATGGGAGAGACTCACTATTCTCGTTATTCTGTCCATCCAGGAGCAACAAAGATGTATCATGATATCAGTAAAATATATTGGTTGGACAGAATGAAAAAAGGATTTAGTGGAGTTTGTTGCTTAGTGCCCTAACTATCAGCAGGTTAAGATTGAGCATAAAAAACCCGGTGGATTATTGCAGGCTATAAAGATTCCGACTTGGAAGTGGGAAGTAATTAATATGGATTTCGTCATAGACTTACCGCGTACTCAGCGTAAGTTCGATTCTATATGGTTGAGTGTTGATAGACTTATAAAATCAACCCATTTTCTGCCCGTTAGGACTACATATTCCGCAGAGGA
>AWOL01S0073657.1:12220-24835 GCA_000715115.1 Nicotiana otophora | reverse complement strand
GGTATTCTAATCTCATGCAATTCATGAAATCCTTTTTTAAAAAATCATTACTCATTCAAACGCCTAAACGTCATCCTCTTATTTATCACCATTACACTCTTATTCTACTACCAGGGAAGCATTTCATATCTTCTAATTGCTCATATTCTTAGACTCCTATGAGTTCCTTTAGATTGTACCGAGCTTTCTATAACTTATGAAAACTATCAGCTCTCTTGTTTTGATGGGCTTAATCTTGAGGCCTTACCTGTTCTCGTCACTTTCTCACTCACCTTTTCATAACCTTACTCTTGTCTACCTAAAATCTTGTCGCTCTATCATACTTTAGCTTGCGACCTACACATATCTATTTATACTACTCGCAATCTTCTTTTAAATTGCTAGCACCATAGATTCCCGTTCGTGCCTTATCAGTTGTCTTTAAATGTAAGCAATTACTTTTTCTGGTCGTTCTGCATTTATTGCATGAATACTTGGCTTATCTTGTTGCTCACGAATACTGAAATTTCTTGTAACTCATATGATCTCAAATATCACCTTTGATTTTTACTTCCCGTTCATTAGCCACAATGGTGCCACTTTCTTATGGAGTGTATACAATATTGTAGTGAGACTATTGTTACAAGACCATTTCATTTTTATGTCACTATGCTTAGGTTGAAGCCATCTTCCTTATTTCCCCAGCTAGTCTTTCGGGGTAGTACATAGTGGAGACCCTCTGACTCCTGTAAAGCTACAAGCTTATTACATCGCATACCCGAGGGAATCTTTGATGTTCTTACTCGCCTATAATTATCCTTAGTTACATACCTCCGCACCCTTGTGCTCGTAGGGTTGCTTCTAAACTGAAGTTTTGAATGTCTTCCCAGTAGCACTCTCTTTTATTTCTAGAACAATTATACAGTACCTTTAACTACCCCAACTTCAATCTGAATTTTTTTTCAACAATTGCGATCTCGTATCTGCGAGACTGGATTTTCTATGTTGGGGTTCACTATGTTTATCTTGGACAACCTGTTAATTTATTTGTATCCTCTTGTCTAGCCATAATTAGACTCTTCCCGAATCCACTACAGACTACTCGTTGGTCCATTCTTATATCTATATTCTGCGTAACCCCTTTTAGGTTATGTCCTTTTGTCTTAACTTACCTCTCGTACTGGCTCCTTATGTATCGAGTGTTCANGGCTTAATCTTGAGGCCTTACCTGTTCTCGTCACTTTCTCACTCACCTTTTCATAACCTTACTCTTGTCTACCTAAAACCTTGTCGCTCTATCATACTTTAGCTTGCGACCTACACATATCTATTTATACTACTCGCAATCTTCTTTTAAATTGCTAGCACCATAGATTCCCGTTCGTGCCTTATCAGTTGTCTTTAAATGTAAGCAATTACTTTTTCTGGTCGTTCTGCATTTATTGCATGAATACTTGGCTTATCTTGTTGCTCACGAATACTGAAATTTCTTGTAACTCATATGATCTCAAATATCACCTTTGATTTTTACTTCCCGTTCATTAGCCACAATGGTGCCACTTTCTTATGGAGTGTATACAATATTGTAGTGAGACTATTGTTACAAGACCATTTCATTTTTATGTCACTATGCTTAGGTTGAAGCCATCTTCCTTATTTCCCCAGCTAGTCTTTCGGGGTAGTACATAGTGGAGACCCTCTGACTCCTGTAAAGCTACAAGCTTATTACATCGCATACCCGAGGGAATCTTTGATGTTCTTACTCGCCTATAATTATCCTTAGTTACATACCTCCGCACCCTTGTGCTCGTAGGGTTGCTTCTAAACTGAAGTTTTGAATGTCTTCCCAGTAGCACTCTCTTTTATTTCTAGAACAATTATACAGTACCTTTAACTACCCCAACTTCAATCTGAATTTTTTTTCAACAATTGCGATCTCGTATCTGCGAGACTGGATTTTCTATGTTGGGGTTCACTATGTTTATCTTGGACAACCTGTTAATTTATTTGTATCCTCTTGTCTAGCCATAATTAGACTCTTCCCGAATCCACTACAGACTACTCGTTGGTCCATTCTTATATCTATATTCTGCGTAACCCCTTTTAGGTTATGTCCTTTTGTCTTAACTTACCTCTCGTACTGGCTCCTTATGTATCGAGTGTTCATTCCCACTTATTTATCAGTATCATCTGGTGCGTAACCCTTACTGCCTCTCCCCGACGTCATGCTTGCATAATGTTCTGGAGTCGTATCATATCTGTAGGATCTGAATAAATGGAATCTCATTTCTTTCACCTTTTTACCGCATTCTTTCTTTACTATTGCATAGTTACCTCTTTATCTTTGGCGTCTTTTCACTTATTTACTGACATCTTACACGCCTTGCGGTAACCCTTCTGTACCAAAGATAACTAAAGTTCTTAGGCACGAGGGTGACACTTAGTGTAACTGGCACACTTAGTCCCTTAAGCTTAACTCTGCTCACCATGCATGCTTTAGAGAAACGTCTTCCTGAATGAACTTTAAAGGTTATTCTTCTGTTGTCCATTTTATTATCGCCGGAACGTGATCTCTAAAATTCTCATGATGCCGACTATTATAACATCCTTCGGTCCCTTATTTATGTTTAGTTTATCTTGTTCACCAGCCCATATTGATTTCTATCACTCTGGGGTCTAATATTTCCTTCTGGTAATCACGTTGGAGTCACCAACTCGTTTCTCGAAATGGGGATATGACTTTATGGCTTATACTCTTTTACTATTTCAAGGCATGTCTCCTCTTGTCTTTTCCTTCACTTGACTATAGACTCCATCATCGCGTCATATTTTGATTTACTGTTATCACCCATATATCACATCTTACTCATGATGCTTCATTTACTCTCTTCTTAATCTTCGGATAATATTTTTGTCTCTCACTTTATTCTGAAAACTTCAACAAAACGTTCTTTCACTTTTAGCTCCCCTTGTTTCACTTCACTGGCTCTTCGGAATGCCTAACATTCGCCTTTTTTTTACTCGGGGCTGGAGTCATACTAAGGTAAATATTTATCCCTTCTAGGATTCTACTACCTATCTTCTAAAATATCTGAAAAATCTAGTATTCATATCTGATTGTACTATTCTAGAGTTCACCATCTGGTGTCTCACAAGGAGATCTATTACCACATTTACGCTATCTTTGGAAAGGTTAGCTAATGATAACAATCCATCCACCANTTACCTCTCGTACTGGCTCCTTATGTATCGAGTGTTCATTCCCACTTATTTATCAGTATCATCTGGTGCGTAACCCTTACTGCCTCTCCCCGACGTCATGCTTGCATAATGTTCTGGAGTCGTATCATATCTGTAGGATCTGAATAAATGGAATCTCATTTCTTTCACCTTTTTACCGCATTCTTTCTTTACTATTGCATAGTTACCTCTTTATCTTTGGCGTCTTTTCACTTATTTACTGACATCTTACACGCCTTGCGGTAACCCTTCTGTACCAAAGATAACTAAAGTTCTTAGGCACGAGGGTGACACTTAGTGTAACTGGCACACTTAGTCCCTTAAGCTTAACTCTGCTCACCATGCATGCTTTAGAGAAACGTCTTCCTGAATGAACTTTAAAGGTTATTCTTCTGTTGTCCATTTTATTATCGCCGGAACGTGATCTCTAAAATTCTCATGATGCCGACTATTATAACATCCTTCGGTCCCTTATTTATGTTTAGTTTATCTTGTTCACCAGCCCATATTGATTTCTATCACTCTGGGGTCTAATATTTCCTTCTGGTAATCACGTTGGAGTCACCAACTCGTTTCTCGAAATGGGGATATGACTTTATGGCTTATACTCTTTTACTATTTCAAGGCATGTCTCTTCTTGTCTTTTCCTTCACTTGACTATAGACTCCATCATCGCGTCATATTTTGATTTACCGTTATCACCCATATATCACATCTTACTCATGATGCTTTATTTACTCTCTTCTTAATCTCCGGATAATATTTTTGTCTCTCACTTTATTCTGAAAACTTCAACAAAACGTTCTTTCACTTTTAGCTCCCCTTGTTTCACTTCACTGGCTCTTCGGAATGCCTAACATTCGCCTTTTTTTTACTCGGGGCTGGAGTCATACTAAGGTAAATATTTATCCCTTCTAGGATTCTACTACCTATCTTCTAAAATATCTGAAAAATCTAGTATTCATATCTGATTGTACTATTCTAGAGTTCACCATCTGGTGTCTCACAAGGAGATCTATTACCACATTTACGCTATCTTTGGAAAGGTTAGCTAATGATAACAATCCATCCACCATTATTGGGTTACTCTAACCCCAGTTGGATACTGATATCCTATCCTTCTCTTAAACTATATCTATTGGCTCCCATAGGGCATAATTAAGATGAGTGTGGCCAATTGTATATAACTCTATTATTGTTGAAAGTAACTCATAATGCTTGTATTTCTCTGTCTGAATTGTAAATACTTATAATATTCATTAGCTAGGTACCTTGTGCCCTTCTTCATCTTGCTTTTTTTACTTGTCGAAACTTGTATCTACCTTCTGATTCCGTTATTGTTTTTTACCACATAGGTGGGTAGATATTCTTGCCTTAGGACTTATTATGAAGAAGCTTAAAAATCTTAGTACACATATGATCTGCTGAGAACTCATATTTACTCATCATAAGCATGATGCAAAATCGAGTTCCTCTGACTCAACATTTTCACAACCACATTCAATCTCTTACCAACTGTCTTTCTGGATGTAGGTATCGTTGTATTACGAATAAAATAAAATTTAGGAGTTTGAATTCTTACAATTGATCTCTACCACACGATCTAGAGTAAGAAGAAAGAGTGACAATCCTAAAAGCCATGTGGCCTCCTCGTTATAAGTGTGGTGCACAACACACCCATAAACCACACTCTACTAGATACGACTTGTAGACTCCCTAAGACAGAACTGCTCTGATGCCACTTTTGTCACAACCCAAACCGCAGGACCGCGACAGGCACCCGGTGCCTTACTCAACCGAGTACCAATGTAACATATCTTTCTTATCATACAATCATTGGTAAATGGGCTAGAAGGGGCGTCATGAGATAACCAGAATAAAACAAACTTATACTCGTGACATACGGGCTTATAAGGCCGACATGATTATTTGTGTACTCAAAACATAGGCCGCCAAGGCCATATAAGTATCCATATACATGACATCTATCTACAAGCCTCTAAGAGTACATAAATGTCATAAAGGTCAGGACAGAGCCTCGCCATACTAATCAATATATGTCTAAATCATACTCACCAAATTTGCAACTCCGAAGCAAGTGGAGTGCACAAACACCTTTCGTTGTGCTGATAGCCTACTAAAAGAACTCTCAACCTATCTATCGGAACCTGCGGGCATGAAACACAGCGTCCCCAGGCAAAAAAGACGTCAATACAAATAAAGTACCGAGTATGTAAGGCATTACAGTAGTATATAAAAGACATGAAAGAAACATGGAGTAAAGAACTCAACCTGTAATTCTGAATAGCTCTATGAATCATGAAAAATTTATAATGTCATGCATGTGCATATAAATGTCATACCATGCATAGGTATATGCGTACATAACATCATCAAGCCTTTGAGGGTATCCCATCATATCATCTTAGCCACTGTGGGCGAAATCATCAATGTATACCAGTTGATCAGGTGGTGGTGCGTATATAATGCCATAACCTTTTTCCATATCCCATATATATATATATAACACCATCTGGTCATGGGTCAATGTACATGTATAAATAAATGCAATGCTCATAATGAAATAAGTCAGTAAGATCTCTCGAAATATCATAAGATCAATATGCCTTCGGTTAATATCATGAAATAAACTTTATCAACTTATATATTTACTGAGACCCATGAACAGACGATAGAATAATATGACACACGGGGAATCAAGAACATAGGCACTCCTAGTGCTTCTACGAATAGAGACATTTATGAAAATTTCGCGTTTCCTCGTTTCGTTTGTATCGTATGGATCATGTCAAAAGGAAAGAAGGGATAGCCTTAACATACCTTTGCAATATTCTCTCCAGTCGTCAACCAAGCTTAATATGATCTTCTTACGTATACAATGAGTAACCCGACTTCCTCGTCATCATATAAGCATTGTTACTCTCATATTTCAAAACTAATATTCTACAAGAAAACAGACATCACCTGCCCTCTTTTTACTACATCCCATAAGTTACTAAAAGTCACCAAACAGCCCAAACAACAATAATATAATTCACAATAAGCTTTCTGATTACTTCAACAACCATTTTGAGCGGCAAGCTAGATTTACAATTAACAAAAAATATAATTTAATCCAATTCATTTTCCATGAATCTTCCTACAACTTGTATAACATCATAATTATGCTTACCATATCATTTTCATCCCAAAATATCATAAGAATAATCTTCAAAAATAGTCCACGCGCCTAGCACATTAACCTTTATCGTCAACCTCTTGTTTTTCATGCTATTTTCTTCAATCCACTGGATTAGCATATAGATAAGCTTAACAACAGCAGCCAAAACATAAGCCCACTATTTATAACAATTTTCAGCCAGAACCAGCCATATATATAGCCTCAACACAGCCCACAAAAACAAGATAGCAATTTCCTATGCCATGTCAATTACTATCTTGAAGATTTTAACTCAAACAACTCAAACAACACATGATTAACCTTAAGCACAATCAAGAACATGATTTACATACCTTAGGCAGTAGATACAACTTAAAATTTCATCCATAACAACATATATATATATATATATATAGCCTTAAAACAACCAACAAAAGATAACAACAACTCTTCCCCTTTCAAGTGTTATCTTATAATCTTCATCCAATAACTCAACCAACATATAGATAGTATTAATCCAAATAAATAGGGTGTTATACATACCTTAAAGAATCTGAAAAAACTCGAACCAAAGCTTCCCTTATCTTACAACCACCCTTAATCACATCACGACACCATAGAGACTCTCTTCTTCATGTAGGCTAATTTTTTATGTTTGATTATGGTGTATTCCTTTGGAATTTGTTTGGAGCCTTTGGGGAACTGTTTGGGAGGGTTTGGAGAGTGTGAGTCTTGAAGGAAAACAAAAAATGAGCAAAGCTCATCCCAAAAACGAGATAAGAATAAGTGAAGGTCCGGCCCCCACCAAGTGGGTCCCATAGGGGCCTCCTATGCAGTCTCGCGAAAACGCAAATATCTCTCTACGCCGATTTCGTATTGATGAACGGTTTATAGAGTTAGAAATTAGACACATGGAGCTTTAATTCCATATAAAGATATACCTGTAACTCTCAATATATTAGGAGAAAACTTCCTTGCAACATGGCCTATAAACCTGCCAGTTTCTCCAAAGTGTGGCGATGAGACTTGGCGACCCTACTTTAAAAATTCATATTTTTCTACTCCGATACTGTATGAATAAATGGTTTGGACAATTGGAAACTAGGTTCAAAAACCTTCATTTCGGTATGATATATGTCCCAAAGTGACATCATAAACCTTACGAATTAATTTCTCAAAACGGCTTATTACAAAGCAAATCTTAGCTCAATTTTTCCGTAACTTAAATCCAACTGCTCCCAAATTTTATATATCATATCCAAACATCATATATAGTCATATCATGAATTTAAACTCATTTAAATCATGATTAACAAGTCTCATATTCATCTCAACTTACTTAAGACTTCGGTAAACCTTTTTTATCCTTGTAGAATGATTTCGTCCTTTTTGAGCTTACATAAGATAATCCTATAACGACAGTGACGTCTGAAATATGGGGTGTAACAACATGTCCCCTTAGAAACATTTGTTCCCGAATGATAACTCTTAAAGGCTTGCGAAAATGGGACGTAACATCATTAAATCACTTTATATACTTTCAAAGAAAATCTCATTTTCAAGCTTACATCAATTGACTTACAACGTACTTTTACGTACAAAAACATGGGGTGTAACAGATACAAAGGTGCGGCTGAAGAAACCTTTATCATGATATTCACTGATGGATGCACACAACCCTAAGAAAAAGGGTCAGCCATATATCACCACATGCCAGTCTAATGAGCCATCGGTGGTAGTTGCAGAGGCAATTGATATTCCATCCACTTCGGCCGAGCCTTCATGTAGTGCAACAGTTATGCCTCCACCACCATTTTCAGTTCCTACTATAGCTCCTGCCACATGTTCCACTTCGACTTGAGGCCCGTTCCCATGCATACTGCTCTACTTTATGCGATGCGAGTCTTCCAGACATTGGTGAGCCTCAACAACTGGATGCAGACAACCACTGCAAGCTGTCTGGCCTATCCAGTACTGTTGCAGCACAATCCTCTATTCTGGAACCTCAGATGGCCCATAAGTGGAAGAAACATTGAAGAAGCTCCTGGAAAATCAAAATAACATCATGGCTACATCGGTGCAACACGAGTTAGTGATCGAAGACCTGGGAAAAGAAGTAAAGAATATGAAAAAGTCCCAAGCCTCCAAGAAGTCAGTGGACAAGCTCCGTAGACAGGTTACCAAACTTGCTGCAGCCGGAGATATTCCATTTGACATGCTGATTGACCCTCACCATCCAGGCCCAGATCCTACAGCACCAACAACACCAATAGCACCAGCTAGCCAGTCTGAGGAGCCAGACTCTGCTGCCAACACTACCGAGGCAGTGCGTCAGATGTTCACCAACCCAGTCACTCCCAGAGTTGAGGATGATGAGATCCAGTTGTAAGAGACTGAGGGTGGTGACATTGCTGGGGACACAAAGATGTCCAAGGAGCCATGGGGAGTCTTCTTCACTTTTTTCCTACCTTTACTCTTATTTTGTTAAGCATTGGGGACGATGCTTATTTTTATTCAGTTATTTGATCTTATTTGATGATTCTGAGACATTTGGCTTGTAATAACTTGATACTATTTTCTTCGTCTTCTCTCATTATGTATATATCTTCTCTTTCTCCCTCGTTATGTATATTCGTTATGCTTTCGATAGTTTTTGCTTTGTAGATTCTTTATGTTTATTTTCCTATTAGTTAGTGTTTAATTTAGTAGCTTCTTTTTGAGTTAGTAGCTTCTTTGTTTGTTTTAGTAGTTTCTTTTTAGGTTTTAGTAGATAATAAGTCTTTGGTTTTCTTAATACCACGGTTCTTTCCAAGGGTAGTTTTTTGTGTGAACCGGGTGACTCTTCCCAATGATGGATGGCATGACAACCTTCTTAAGGGAATGATCTGTTTTGTGTTTAGGTAATAATAGTAGTAGTAATGAATAAAAAGACCTAATTGAGTCATGCTCGAAGAGTCAATCGTACTTCATTTGGTACCAACACACTTAACTACGTGCTTATGGTTAGAAATAAGGTTTTTGAAATAAATAGCTGTAGTTAGTGACTTTGTGACTCTTGTGTTGACTTAGGCAACTATTGAGTGGTTTAATCGAACCATAGTGATTTTCAATCTTGGATGTGGTCGTTGTGAGCCCTCGACTTTATCCTCTTTAACAATCCAGTTGCGTGATGGGTGAAATGCTTTGTTGCAAGTCCAAGTACCCGTGTGAACGGTCTAAAACTTGCCCCAAATGTATTTCAAGGCGAAATCTTAAGCTTCGCTTGGCTTGAGAAGTGATTGTAGACTTTCCTTGGCTCGCTTGAATTTTTTATTGCCTACAAATGATGTCATCCCTAGTCAACCTCTTCGAGCCTTTAGTTTTTCTTATTTGAAAACTATATTACAAGCCTTTACCCTTTCTATTGTGACCCTCTCTTGGTACCCGAGCTTTCCTTAACACTAATGTTAAACAAATGGCTAAAAACGTAAATTTGGATGAGAGGCGCTGAAGTGGAAAAAATGTATCAAGGCACAAAAAGAGAAAAAGAAATGATGAAAAAAAAAAGAACAAAAAAGAAAAATGCAATAAAATGAATAAGTAGAAGAGTTGAAGGGATTCAAAGAAAGGCAATGAGCCCAAACATGGAGAAATATGAATATAATGATCAAGAAAGAGTGATGTTAAGTCTCTCTCGTCCCCCAAGGAAAAGAAAATACCTCAAAAAACTGGCAAGGTGTGAACCGAGAATAAAAAGATGGAGTGCTTAAGGAAAGATGTAACAACACAACCATATTGTATCAAACCCTAATTCAAAAACCTTCATTACATCCCGAAAAAAGTCCTACCTGATTTCGAGCCGAGTGAGCTTACATTAGTGGCGATCTACATGAAGGGCAAGCCTATGGTACTTGAAGTCGTACTCGTGACATTCTCTTGAGAGAGATAAGTTAACCTTTCACAAATCTTCGGTTTGAGTGCTAAATTTCTTAAGTGAGCCACGCAACCGGAAAATAGAGGAGGATGAATTTAGAATCCACAATGACCCACATGAGAGAGCGAACTTCCTTGATGAGTAAAGTCAACTCTTGATGCTCAAATGTCACATTAGAACTATATGTGCATAAATGTTTGACTTGTCGCCTTGTTGATAATACATAAGTAGTGTGGGTAATTGTTGGCCCCAACTGATGTGTAAATGGATCACCTTGACGTGCTGAAATGAGCCCTTAACTTGTGGAGGTGGGAACTAAATTATTTGCTCGAGGACAAGCAAAGACTTAAGTTTGGGAGATTTGATAAGTGAGGATTTTGACTACTTATTAGTACCGTTTAGCTTTTGTTTTAGTCTAAAAGCATCGAATTGCGTTCCCAAAACTAATGAAATATGCAAATTTGTAGGAATATTAGAAGTTGGACTCCCGAGATGAAATCTGACTCAAAGAGGAGTAGTCCAAGCACAAGAAAACAAAATGGCACAAAAGCATATAATGTGCGGTCCGCAAAAGGAATTCTGCAACCACAGAAGCAATTGCGGACCGCTGAATTCCACCTGCGACCACAAACAAAGAAGCATAATTCAACAGATATTTGTGCAAATAGCGGGCTAAGACTTAAGTTCAGAGAGTGTGCAAGTTTCCAAATCCCAAGTCCCTGTGAATTGCGGACCGCACAAGAATTATGCGGCCGCAAACATAAATGTGCGGACCGCAAAAACTGGATTGCGACCGCAAACATAATTTGCGGACCGCAGAAATGTTGCCTCGCGGTCGCAACTAAAAATTATGCGGCCGCAGAATCCCAGCTCCAGCAAGATGAAGACATATGCAGACCACACATAGAATTGTGCGGCCGCATAACCTCCCGAGGGGTATTTTTATCCGAAATTTTTAGACTTGTATAAATAGAAGAGTTTCATGAAATTAGGTCAAGTTTTGACATCAACAAGTACTGTAGCTATTTTTCTTTGCCTCTTTTGGAAGTTTACTATATTTTGATATTTTGGACAATAGATTTTATTATTTTAAGCTTACATTATGAGTTTAATTAGTCTTTCTTCTTATTTTTTTTCAAACCCAAGCATGAGTAGCTAGATTTTTACTAGGGTTGTGACTCAACCCTAGTGTGTAAACCTTATGGGTATCTAATTTAGTGCTTTTTTATGATTGGTGTTTACTATTTAGCCTTGTTCATACTTTAATTTGTGAAATTAATAGTCGCAAACATTAGTTCATGCCTAATTGACTTATAACATGTTTGGCCAAGCTTCTTTTGAGGCAAAAATGTTTTTTTTGTCAAAAGTGCTTTTTTCTAAAATTAAGGTGTTTGGCCAGACTTTTAAAAGGAAAAAATGCTTTTGAGGAGAAACATAAACAGTTTTGGAGAAGCAGAAAAAAGTAGCTTCTCTCCAAAAGCACTTTTTTGAAAAGCACTTCTGAGAAAAATACACTTAAAAACTGTTTTTTAAAGCTTGGCCAAACACTAATTGCTGCTCAGAAGTACTTTTTAAATTAATTAGCCAAACACAAACTGCTTCTCACCAAAAGTACTTTTGAGAATAGTACTTTTGAGAAAAAACACTTCTCAAAATAAGCTGATTTTTGCAGCTTGGCCAAAGGGGCTATAAGTCTCTACTTGAGAAAGAGAGACTTAGTATAGAAAAATTTGGCTAATAAGGAATTGGGTCAATCGAGAGATTGATTAACCCAATTAAAGGGTTCAACATAGAGATAGTAATAACCCGACTTGAGCTTTTATCAACTGTTTTGTGGGATACTCATTTGGTCTTGAGAAAGCCAAACTGGGCAAAATCAATCTCTGACCAAGAGGTATTGAATGGGTAATTAAGAATTGATAGCTAAAATACACCCCGATCAACAAAACAAGCATTAAGGTCTTTATCACATTAGACAAATACCTAGACAATGGTCACAATCCTAGGCTTTTTACCAATTTGAAAAACCTCAAAAATAACTACTCATAGTCTTCTTTCTCTTATTCTACAGTGTAAAACTAGAAATAGAAACAAAACCTTTTTGTGGAAGTGCAAATCAAGATAATTCAATTACGCGCATTAGAATATATACCCCTAACTCTCATCTTAGCTCCATGTGGATTCGACTTCGACTCTTAGTTAGGTTTTATTATTGCAAACGACCGTTTCATACTTCTTTTGAGGTGTACAATTGGACGCGATCAGATGGTCTCCCAAATTAATTGCACACACACACACACAC
>AWOL01S0073657.1:0-11094 GCA_000715115.1 Nicotiana otophora | reverse complement strand
GAGTCTAGTTGTTTAATAACGGAAGAGGATCAGTTAATATGTATCACTCATAATTTAACTCAACAAAATCAATTCTACATAAATTTCGTTGCTACTGTGTTGTATTCCATGTATTACTAAAACTGATTTTAGTGCTGGACAAATTCTGTAGCTAAACAGAAAAATAAGTCGCTAATCTCATTCAGTGACGGATTAGCGACATATTATCAAGAAATTCTGCTAGCTACGGGCGATTTAGCGACAGATTAGCGACGACGTTCGTAGCTAATTCTAGTTTTTTGTGTGGTGTTTCACGCGACTGTATTTATAAATACAGTGAGGTAATTAAGAAATAGGGTGTATACCATTCAATTCAATTCGACTGTATACATTGTATTCAATTAAAAAATATTCATTATTAACTATTATACATTGTATTCAATCCACCATGTTCAATTTAACTGTATTCAAACAACAAAAAATCATAAAATACAACGATATTTAGCTGTATTAAAAAAATACAGATATTCGGAATACATAAATACATGCAAAAAATAACGTATTTATACAAAAATATAATAGATTTGAGTGTATTTATACAGAATAAAATGTATTTATATCAATGTATGTGACTAAATAGCAAAGAAGAGAAGAAAGTTTGCCGGAGATGGCATTTTTCGCCAAGCAAAACACTGTATACTTTGTACTAAAACAAAAAATAGAGACGAACAAAAACATGGTCCTCAAATCTTCTCCGATGTAGCCATAGACTAATATGTTCGCCAGCAGTCAGCGAGCCGCCTGGATGCGAGTTGATGGAAAATGTTGATATGAGAACGTAACAAGAAAGTAACATCGCTAATATCACTTTTTCTTCTAGCCTAAAAGTTAGGTAAGTTTAACAACAAACCGAATCTAAGATGTCAAAAAGGCCGTGTTATGTTTGAGGGAGAAGAGAGATGATTGAGAATCTTGATGATAGAGAGATAAGGAAGAGAGAGAGAAAGAATATAATTGTTGTATTTCATGACTCAATGGTAGGGTATCAAATAAATAACTACTTTGCTATACAATATAAAAAGTAACTATAAGTAATAATATTTTGAAATAATTTTGATTTATAATAAATAAGATGTAATAATTTGTTATAGGAGGTAAAATTTCCTAAATTTTATCGGTTATTATTTTTGAGAGCGACCAAAATATACCTTTCTCTTGAAAATACTCTTTCATTAATGCAAGCCCATTTCAATCAGAGTGTTTGATATGGTGAGCCCAATGATGAACATGCTATTAGGCCCAAAAAGTGGTGGAGCCCACTTAAACAAATTCCTGAGCCTCACAAATCGGATTAGTCACACGAAAAAGAGAAGATTCTTCAAGCAAGATGTGAAACAAAAGATTACAAGCGAAGATAAACCTGAAAGGACCGAAAAACCCAGAAAGTCCAACTTTAAATAGAAATAAAAAATAAAGTAAAAAAAATAATATAAACAGAGAAACAAAAGTGCCTCTCAATCAATGAAACTCGCACATAAAAATTTCCATTTGATTTCGTTGTCAAAAAAAAGAAAAAGACTCAAAACTCAAGTGTTTTGTTTTAAACAACAAGAAAAGAAGTTAGTACATGTACCCTTGTAACGTGTTTCGGAAATTCCTATTTTAAAAACGAACGAAATTTGGAAAAAATTAAAAATTACAACAATTACACACCGAAAGAACATGGAATTTGGAACCAACAAGAGGGACTTGTTCTACTATACTGTTCCTTTTTATTCAATTTCTTCATCTTATTCTTCCTCTTTCGCCTCCCTTCTGTATTGGGTTTATTTTTGTTTTTCTCTTTTCTATTTATTCTTATTATTTACCTCATCATTTTTCATTCATGTGTTCTTGGCTGTCACGGGAAGAATATATGGTTACCCATCTGTAAAAATAGGTTGTTTTATTTTCAATAAAGATTGGATTTTTAGGGTTTTCTTGAAAGAAAGATCTGAAAAATGGATGGTGGGTCAGAAGGGGAAGGCAATAGGAACGTTAATCAGAGTTCATCCGAAGGACCCAAGAAACCAAAACGGCAGATGAAGACTCCCTTTCAATTAGAAACCCTAGAAAGAGTCTATGCTAGTATGCCTTCTTTATCTTTCACTTTTGAACTTCATTTTTTGATCTGGGGTTTGTTTAAATTGCTTCTAGATGTGGAAATCTTGGAGATTTTGGTGTATTATGCTGTTCACATGTGTCTATTTGCTATATGTAATGAGATTAGTAGATGATTTTGTCTAGTTTGCATATTTATGTACTAGGAAACAGCTGGGATGGGGATACTATGCTTAATTTTAGGATATAGGTGAAATTTTGGGTCTTTCTGTGGATTCTTATCATTCCATGTTTGTACTCTTATATGGTTAGGTTCTTTAGTAGTGTTATTGTTATGGTGTATGTTTTGTACTTCTGCCTTTTGATTATGCTCTGTGTGTTGAAGGAGTTTTTCGAAGTTATGTTTCTGTGGAATATGCAATTCTTGCTTATTTATCTACTCTTCTTATATATGTGTTTGAACCAGTCATGGGTTTGAATGATATTATAGATTTAGAGATCTGGTAGACAAATATTTGGTCTTTATAGAAGTTTCTGCCATTACCATGCATGGACTGATGTGAACCTTTAGTTATCAAATTTTTTATGTGTTTGCGTTTTTATACTTGTGATATTTGGTTCATTAATTCTTTTGTTTTGTTTTGTGATTTATGCAGTGGAGACGTATCCATCTGAGGCCACTCGAGCTGAGCTATCAGAAAAATTAGGTCTAACGGACCGGCAATTACAGATGTGGTTTTGTCACAGGAGGTTAAAGGATAAAAACACATCAGGGGGGACAGAAAAGAAGCCACGTGCTGGTGAGTCAGGTGGGAGGAGGAATTTGACAGTGTCACCTAGGGAGGATTTAATGGTTGCTGAAGCTGCTAGTGATCATGGCTCAGGATCAGCTTCAAGGTCAGGGTCAGGGTCAGGGTCAAGTCGGTTTGATAATGGGGATGGTATGCCAACACCGCCTATAAGATATTATGAATCACCTAGGAGGACAATGGAGCGCAGGGTGATAGCTTGTATAGAGGCACAATTAGGAGAACCTTTACGTGAAGATGGTCCTATTCTTGGGGTAGAGTTTGATGAGCTGCCACCTGGTGCATTTGGAACACCTATTGGTAAATTAATTTTTTATGTTATTAGAGATATTATAATATTAGTGCATGTACAATATCGGTCTTCTAGATTTGGATATTGGTATTGAAATGAAAGAATTTGACAATTTGTTTTTTCCTTTGGGTTCCCATCTTTCCATGTCTTTGTAGGTGTAGTTCATGATGTTATCTCATATGCTTGTGAATGCATATTTGTTTTCTTAATAATGATTATATTTGAAAGAGCATTAGCTCTGTGGCATAAAGTTCGGTGTCATATAAGTCCAAACATGATTTGACGAACATGATTTGATTATCTTTTCAGGCAGAAGATTATTTTCAACCAGAACACTGCATTATTGAGTGCCTTTTATTATTGTTTGTTGTTTTCTTCCCCAATTTTATGAGATTCTAGCATCATATATGTTTGTAAATTGCTCTTTGGAGTACTTTTGGATTCCTGTTAATTTGCCTTTGGGACGTAGAGCAGTAATAACTTGATGTGAATGGTGGAAGTGAAGTAATGAATATCCTTGCCTGTATGTGAATTTCAAATGAGATCAAGATCATTCAGTATATATCAAAACATTGCATTGTGAGTTGCACTCCTTAAGCTTGCTTACCTAATCTGGAAACATGACCAAGGGATTCTACTCATTTCCCCTGCAGTTTTGTTACATCCATCATAGGCCGCTGGATGTTTAAACAGCGTAGACTATTCATACACACTTGTTTTTATAGGATCCTCTTATCAATTCAGATTACTTCTAATGTGTTGTCTGCTATTAACCTATCGCCTCCCAATGTTTCGTTCAGACCTTCTCATTTTGGATCAAAAACAATTTTTTCGGATTGTTTCCTGACTTTTTTTATCTTTTGTTTGTCATGTATGGCACAGAGATGGAAGAACGCCGGGACCATTACAGGCACTCTTATGACAGCAAATTATATGGATCATATGATGTTAAACAAATTAATGTTGGGTCAGCTCTCTCTCTATCTCCGGTATGTATAAAGAGATCAGTTTCTTGGTATTTCACATTGCAAAAAGCCTTTGAGCGGTTATAGGACATGTACTGTTTTGTATCCTTTCTGTCTTCTGGAGGAGCTACTCTCTTCTGCTATTCTCCACTGGATTTTCCTAAACCCCTGTTTGATAACTTCGCAAGTCATTTATTTCGTTTGATGCTCCTAGCCTTAGAATAATTGCCTCGCTTATTTCCATCGTAATTTAGCCCCCGAGTCTGTGTTTTTGATGTTATATGTTTTATATATTTTCGTGTAGTCATTGCATATGAGACCAGTATTTTCACTTTCAGTTTGCGTGATTGCTGCAATGCTGCTAATATTAATTTTTATTATCTAGGACGTAGTGTAAAAGATACCTCATGATAGGCTTGCTGTGGATAATAACCTATCAATGGAAAAACTTGAAAGTGAGATCTATTAGCATGTCAATTTGATATTGAAGCTTTGTTCTACTTGATATTCAGGCTCTGACAAGTGGCCATCGTGAACCTGCTGAGCCCAAGATTGTATCTGATAAATATGGACAAATTGCAGCCCCTTACCTTTATGATTCACCTGTTGACGGTCCTTCTAAAAACTTGCCAATCATGCAAGGGAATGGGCATTTTGTTAGGGAGTGTGGTGTTGAAGGTCAAAGCATTAATGTAATGTCTCAACAGAGCAGGCAGGGACGCTTTCCATCACCTCCGATGGATAATGAATTTGTCCCTAGTAATGAGGACATGTTGCAATTGGATCGGAAGCGCAAGGTACCTTGAACCTTCAGAATTCTTTATTTTTATGCTGCCATAGAAGCCACTTCCTTTCCCCCACTCTGTTTCCGTCTCTTCGTCTTTTGCAATAGCCTTTTTCTTTTTGGTTTCTAGCTGAGTGAAGAAGCTCGAATTGGGAAGGAAGTTCAAGCCAATGAAAAAAGGATCAGGAAAGAACTTGAGAAGCAAGATCTACTACGACGGAAGGTATGGAATATTTATATTTCTGGATATGTACCTTCTGCATCTCCTTGGAAAAGTGTAAACAATGAAAAACTATTTTTCTTGTTACAACTGACACACTACTATTTGCTTTTAAGAGGGAAGAACAAATGAAAAAGGAAATGGAGAGACAGGATCGTGAAAGAAGAAAGGAAGAACAAAGGCTGATGCGGGAACAGCAGAGGAAGGAGGAGCGATTTCAGCGCGAGGAAAAGCGTGAAATGGAGAGGAGGGAGAGGTTTTTGCAGAAAGAGCTCTTGAGGGTAGGTATTCAGTATGAGAATTTTATTTTCCCGGCGCGTTTAATTTTTTCTTTCAAAATCTGTTAATTTAATTCTTCCCGGTACTGTTGGTTTTGTAATCCATAGGTGGAGAGGAAGAAGCAAAAAGAAGAGCTTCGAAAAGAAAGGGAAGCTGCAAAACAGAAGGTTGCTATGGAGAGGGCAATGGCGCGCAGAATTGCTAAAGAATCGATGGAGCTGATTGAGGATGAGCGCTTGGAACTCATGGATCTGGCTGCTTCTAGCAAAGGGTTACTATCAATTGCGTCTCTTGATTATGATACTTTGCAGAACCTTGAGTCATTTCGAGGTAGGAGTTTGTTAACTTGACTGTCGCAATGAAAATTAAATCTGCATGCATGTTTTAGTTTTAAGGCTTTAGTTCAAGATTAGTTAATAACATATGTTGGAACCTCATTTTTGTCGCATTTTTGACCTGTATCTCTTACAAAGTGCATGCTAGATGGTAGGGCTTCCATAAAAGCCAGTGATTACCTGCATTTGCTGGTATAAGTTTTATACTGTAATCCAGTTTGAAGTAGTAAATTCTACATGTAATTCATTCTTTTCTCTTTTCTCTTCTTTTATTTAAGCTGCTTATCTGCAAAGGTGATGAAGTTTTTGGTTTGTTGCTGAAATACATCTTATGTGATCCAGAATCTTTGTGTGAATTCCCTCCCAAGTCTGTCCAATTGAAAAAGCCATTCTCCATCCAACCCTGGAATGCCTCAGATGACAATGTTGGGAATCTTCTTATGGTATGCTGCTTGATCATTTAAATGGCTCATTTATATTTGTCTATGTCACTAGTTGGCTGATGTTTTTCTTAGCCTTCAACTTATCAAGTACACATCGAGACGATGATCACTTCAATTTTGATGATTATATAAGCCGCAGATTTACTCCTATTTTTTTAATCTGTACTTCATCATGGGTTGGTGCAAGGATTTAAACCACTCATCATTGCAAAGCCTGTTTATGTTTCAGATTGAAATAGGTTAAGTATGGTGGAGAGACTTCCTTTTTCATCCGGGTTATATAAAATCGAAAGTGAATGCTTTTAGTCAGTTTAACATAGGAATTTCTATCTTTCGGAAGTTTCAAGTTTATCTTACTTTTTTTTAGAAGTTTGTCTTACTTGAACATCTATATTAAAGGGTCTTTTGTAATGTTACAAGCAAACTGGTAGTGTCATGTGCCTTTCTCTCTGAAATGACACCTGTGGATTTAATCTTTTTTCATTTGATTTTTAAATTGTGTGTGGGAGAGAATGCTAATACTTGAAAGGATGTTACACATTAAGTTTGAAATGATGTAGAGTAGTATTTGGTTTATATTAGTTTGACTTTTAGGAGGGACTGAAATTTAGATATTAAAGAAACAGGTGAGTGTTTTCTGTGGTAGACCAAAGTGTAAAGTAGGTCATCTTTGCTTGGACGGAGGGATGGTAATTCTATATTGATTTTGCTCTTTTCAGTTGAGTCAGGTCTCTTTAGTGCCTTTGAACTAAACATCAAACCTTCTGATTTTTTACAGGCTTGGAGATTCTGCTTAAATTTTGCAGATATTCTGGGGCTTTGGCCTTTCACTCTTGATGAATTTCTTCAAGCTTTCCATGACTATGTGAGTACCTTTGGCTGAAATTAACTGTGAACTCAGGGTCTGAGTTGCTTTTTCGGCATGTTCCTGTGGGCTTCCAAGTTGTCCTATCTCTTTAAAAAGGCTGGATGATGGGCCACTGATTGCTTTAGTTTACTTGCTTTATCTTTTCAGGATTCCAGATTGTTGGCTGAGATACATATTGCTCTTCTGAAACTGATTATAAAAGATATTGAAGATGTTGCTCGAACTCCTTCTGGTGGGCCTGGAACAAATCAGTATAGTGCTGTCAATCCTGAAGGTGGACATCCTCAAATAGTTGAAGGGGTAATCACTGCCTGTGCATACTTCCTCTTTAGTCCGTAATGTACTCTCCTTTTTTTATCAAGTTCATGGATAACACACCCATGTTGGGTGTTTTTCCACGATACTACATTGGTGGTAGGCCATAATGTACTCTCTTGTAGAATGATCAAAGCTTACCAGTTTGTGGACTTCATTGACAGGCATATCTTTGGGGTTTTGACATACGCAATTGGCAGAAACACTTAACTCCTTTGACATGGCCTGAAGTACTGCGTCAATTTGCGCTCTCTGCTGGATTTGGACCTCCATTGAAGAAAAAGAGAGAAAGGGCTTGTTTGAATGATTCTGATGAGGTGCTACATTTTCTGTCCTCATTTTCATCTTAGCTAATATATCGTGGCTTCTATTTTTATATGTGGTTTAAGATCTAGTATTTGGCAATAATCTATGTAGTGGGATATTTTGATGTTGGTTGCTGCAGACGGAGATATAGCATTTTTTTTAATAATTGGTTATTTTGAAGTTGATCAAAGCTTATGGAGATGCATAATGCAAAAACCGCATAGTTCCTTTTCCTTGAATGTTTCCAAATTCTGTGATTGCTCTCTGCTATAGCCCTAGGACTGACAGTAGTTGCAATTTGAATATATGCTTTCTTCCAGTTGTTTTTGTGTTGTGTCAAGTCGTTATCTTATGTTTCATTCTGGTGGTAGTGCTATTTCTATGTCTTTACCAGATAAGTGGTCTGATTAATATTAGCTCAAGTTCATGGTCCATTTGCTAATCTGCCTAGTTTTGATCATAGCTTATTCAGCTGCTATCACAGTACTTTTTGTCAAGACTTGTGTCTTGAAATCATCTTGGACCACTAGGAGTCAGACTGTTTCGTCGTTCAATTGTCGTTTCCAACCATTGTTTCTTTCATGTACATGCATGTTATGTTGGGATATATGTGTCACACCAAAGGGTGTGGCCTAGCGGTCTATGCAGTGGGTGAAAACATGGGAGACCAGGGTTCAAATCCCAGTAGAGACAAAAATGCACTAGGTGATTTCTACCCATTTGTCTGAGCCTGGTTAAGCAGAGGTACCTGGTCTTTTTGCTAGCGGTTATTTGGTGGAAATAGTCGATGTGAGTTTAAGTTGGTCTAGACACCACCGTTACAAAAAGAAAATGTTGGTATGTATGTGGCTATGTAGGTCTACGAATTGGAATTGTGGTACAGAATTGGATGAGAGAGTGGGGAAGTCAAAGTCAATCTGCTTCTGATGGATTGATTATGGAAACTAGCTTCCTAGCCATAAATTATATCACCTTTTAGTAGATCATCCCAAGTCATTTGCTCTCCCAACTATCTCGATTAGCTGATATTGTATAGTTCCTGCGTTGATTGGAAGCTTTACCTTTTGGACCTATGTGGTGAGATGCTGTCTTTAAATGGAACGACGTGGTTACTGTGGATTCATATAGTCGACCCTAAGTTGCTTGGAATTGAGGCTTAACTGTTGTTGTTTCATGGGATGCTGTCGTTTGCTGTTAAATGATGATTCCATGGTGATCATCAGAGAGCTCCCTCTTATCCTAGAATGGTACCTGCATCCGGTCTTTGACATTCTATGTCAAATAGATAGTGCACTATGTCTAATTATGGTATTGTTTCCCTATTATGCAGACTAAAGGCTGCGAAGATGTTGTATCCACTCTGCGAAGTGGTTCGGCAGCTGAAAAAGCTGTTGCAATTATGCAAGAAAAAGGATTTATGTCGCAGCGCAAATCCAGGCATCGGTTGACACCAGGGACTGTTAAATTTGCTGCTTACCATGTCCTCGCTCTCGTGGGAGACAAGGGCTTGAATGTTCTAGATATTGCGGAAAGGATTCAAGTAATTGTTCTCTTAATGCACATTGTCGCTGTCTCTTATGTTAATTGGTTCAATATGTCTGAAGATTTTTCTTGTTAATTTACTTCTCTGCTTTTTGTTCCCAGAAATCTGGCCTACGTGACCTATCAACAAGCAAGACTCCAGAAGCCTCTATATCTGTTGCTTTATCAAGGGATCCAATACTTTTTGAAAGAATTGCTCCTTCAACGTACAATGTGCGACTTGCTTTCAGGAAGGATCCTGCTGATGCTGATGCATTTATTTCAGCAGCCAAGGAGAAAATACAAAGATATGCTAATGGATTTCTCTCTGGACAAAATGCTGAAGATGAGGAAAGAGATGATGATTCTGAAGGTGAAGGTGATGTTGCTGAAGGCCCAGAAGTCGATGACCTGGGTACTCCATATGGTGCAAACAAGAATAGCGAGCAATGCAGCATACTTGACACCTGCTTGGTGAATGGAAAAAGTAAGCCCTCTGATGAGGTTGCACAACAAATTGGAGTTGATGTTGCTGGTAAGGACATAGTTTTAACTACTGATTTATTTTACGCTTTATTTGCCCTTTTTAATGTGAAAGCACTGTGTAGTAATTGTCGAAAACACTATTTTTCATTAGCTGTTGATGATCTATATATAGGTATTGAGGGAAGTAATCCTAGCCAAGAATGTTCAGAAATTGATGAGAGCAAAGCAGGTCAGCCATGGGTTCAAGGACTCACTGAAGGTGAATACTCTGACCTATGTGTTGAAGAGCGTCTAAAAGCTCTTGTTGCCTTGATTGGCATAGCAAATGAAGGGAATTCTATCCGTGTAATTCTTGAGGTAATAAATCTGGCAAATTCATCAGTAATGACCATTACTGTCTCTTTCAGCTATCTAAGAAAGATGGTTTTGCAGGATCGCCTGGATGCCGCAAATGCTTTGAAAAAACAAATGTGGGCCGAAGCCCAGTTGGATAAAAGACGATTGAAGGAGGAGACAATCAATAAATTTAATGATAGTTCCTTCAATGCTGTGGTAGAGGGCAGCCAAAGCCCATTGGGATTTCCAAACAGTAAAAATCAAGGGACAGCACCAACCACATTGGTTAAGGATGAATCTGCTGTTATTGTAGACAATGTTCAGAACCACTTTGAAAGCATCTCTGCTGAAAAGAGTTCAGTGGCACAAGAAACGTTCATGGGTGAATTGGCCATACAGCCAAATGGGAATACAGCAGAAAGGTCACGCATGCAGTTAAAGTCTTTTATTGGCCACAAAGCAGAAGAAATGTATGCATACAGGTCATTGCCTTTAGGTCAAGACCGCAGACGTAATCGCTACTGGCTACTTGTTGCCTCTGGTTCTAGTGAAGATCCTGGTTCTGGTAGGGTATTTGTTGAATCACCTCATGGCTGCTGGAGACTTATTGACACTGAAGAGGTATGTTCCTTCCTTCCTGTTTCAGAATACACTTCGCTGTCAACAAATCATTATAGCAGGTTCAGTATGGTTGAATATATGTTCTACGGAAGGGAAGACGTTTGCACTATTTGGTTAGGAACAAAAAGGAGCCCAGCCCGGTGCACTAAGCTTGCGCTATGGGCGGGTCCGAGAATGGGACTGATCAAGTTAGTTCTATTGTATGCAACCCGACCTTGCATTTCTGCAAAGAGGTTGTTTCTGTGTTTAGGTGTGAGAAATGGAAAGTAATTTATGACTGAAGAAGATAATACAAAGAACGATGAGATGACTCACTAAAGAAATGAAGAACTAGATGAATTCAAAGTTTAAAAAGAATTAAATGCTGGGTAACAAGTGTTGTGGGCTTGTTGCTTTTCTTGACTAAGGAAAGTTATTGGGGTTAAGGAAACACCC
>AWOL01S0073647.1:5108-25765 GCA_000715115.1 Nicotiana otophora | reverse complement strand
AGCTCGAGCCGAGGTGGGGGCAACGTATCGGGAGCACGAAAGTCTACCCGGCCTAGTTACTGATCCAACCTCGTTCTATTTGGATGACCTCTAACAGAATAGTGGGCCACACGCATGTGTGCACCATAAATTCAGAAGACTCATAAGGGAGGCGTAAGAAGGTAGTTTATATAGTTCAAATAATATCAAAGCGGTAAATGAACGACAATTAGCACATTAGGCTCACAAACACAGTAATATCAACAATCAAGAAAGCCAAGTATAGATCACATTACAAGCTCGAATTCTGAATCCTGAACCAGAAGTTCTGGGTTATTTTCCCCAGCAGAGTCGCCAGAGCTGTCACACTCTTTTTATATCCCCCCAAAAGATATGTATTATGGATTATTATGGGTTAAAGAATTTTATTAATTAAAGTGATAAATTAGAGTAGGGATTATTTTATTTACAGAGCCGCCACTTGGAATTGATTTTTTTAGGTGTTTCCAGTCACTTTTTATTTGAATCTCTAGTCAAAGGAATGTTTGACTATATTATTATTGGTCTGCGAAAATAAAGTCCGGGTAAGAAATTCTGTTGATCGGGGAGAAGGTGTAAGGCATTCCCCGAGTCCCGTAGTTCTAGCACAGTCACTTTATTGACTACATTTTGCTTGAATTAATTTTGGATAAACTGTGATTTATTGGTTTTCATATTTTATCTATCCGCTTTTAATTATTAAAATATGAAATTATCTTTGAAACGAATCACGTGTCTGAATCCGTTTTGTTTATTGTGCCAAAATCATGTCACGCGTACGTGTACACAATTAATAGCACTTTATTATTAAGATTGTTTTGGCCAAAGTTAACACATATTTCAGTTTTATTTTTGGAAATCACAATTATGCCACGCGAACGTATACATAATCGCGATAAACTAATTAAAGGCGTGCCTAAAGCACTTTATCAGTGTTCATTATTCTTCCTATATTTTTGAGATTATTGTAAGTTCATGAATTATGGAATTACTTATGGAAGAAGTGTATGATTTTAGATATTTGAATAAATAAACCATAATCTACCAATACCCTACAATCCAACAATTGAAGCCCAAATTTATTAGGGTCCAAATCTTCCCAACTTTAAAGCAAGTTTGAATACCATATTTCCAAAAGCATGATTAAGTATATAGCATTTAAGGACTAATTTATATTATTATTTATAAAGTTTAAAGCAAATAAATAAAATCATATAAAATAAGATTAAAAGAATAGAGGAAACAATAAACCTTAAATGCAAAATTTCCAACTAAATGAGTTTCCAAGAATAGGTACAATAACTCAGAGGAACAAGCATAAGCGAAGAAGAACATCAAAGCAAGTGAACGAAGCTCCAACGGAATCCTCGACCTCGACTATTGACTTCACTTTTTGGCGTGTAAAAAGGGTTGTTATGAAATATTTTTTTTTGGTTTTGGTTGATGAATAGCTAGATTTTTCGAAAAGAAAAGACGAAGAAAGAATGACACGAGTAGAAACTGCCTTAGCATAGAAGAAGAAAACAAAATTCTCTCAATTCTCTCCACCCTTTTTTTCTTCTTCTCTTTCTCCCCAAAAACAAATCCCACTTTCCATTTTTCTTATTTTTTTTAAAAATAATTCCCCACTTTTCTTTACTTTAAATTTTTAATTTCCCACTTTTTTTACTTTTCTTTTTTTATTTTCCACTTATTTTCCTTTACCTTTGTTTTTTAATTTCCACTTATCTTACTTTTTGTTTTAAATTTCTACTTTCTTTTACTTTTTTTAAAAAACAAATTTCAGCTACCTTTACTTTTATTTTTTAATTCCAACTTTCTTTTACTTTTCATTTTTTTAAATTTTCACATTCTTTTACTTTTTATTTTTTTAATTTTCCATTTTCTTTTACTTTTAAAATAAAAACAATTTTCACCTACTTTTACTTTTAGTTTTTTATTCCATACTTTTAATTTTTCTATTATTTTATTCCCATATGAAAATTTATTTTTTTTATTTTTTCCTGTTTTGGATTAAATTTATTTTATTTACAAATAAATATAAAAAATAAAAATAATACTAATTGCAATAATGTGACATTTTAAATTATTTATAATTCTTACCCTATATAAAAACAATGTAACAAAGCTAAAAAAATATATATTAAATTTCTCAAAATATTTACATAGTATAAGGTGATAAAAATTCAAATATAGTCAAAAATTAGGTGCTCACAATAAGAAAATGTCCTCCTTTATTGTGGAGCGGGCCGAAGGCCTCGGCAGTATAGATGCATCTATAGATCGAGCCGCATGTCCCTCGGCAGTGTACGCGACACTCTAGACTGGGCCGAACGACATCAACAGAAATCGTGCCTAATAATAATAGTAATTACACGATACCTTGACATTTTATTGCATCTTGTGAAGTTAATTGATAAATTAGAAATTATTGAAGATTAAGGAATTAATTATTTATGCTTGTTAAGAAAATTATTGTTGTGAACATAAATCATGTTTATGTAAATGATTCTATTTTTAATATTATTGACCCATAGTGAGTGTCAAATTTGACCTCTCGTCACTACTTCTTCGAAATTAGACTTGATACTTACTGGGTACACGTTGTGTACGTACTCATGCTACACTTGCTGCACTGTTTGTGTATTATTTGAGACAGGAGTTTTAGGTGGTCCTATCGGAGCGCATCCACGACACCCCGAGGCCTAGTGGTGAGCTGCCTTTCTGAGTCGTTCTGCAGCAACTAGTGCCTGTCCTTGTATTTGTATTCTGTCTATTTTATTTCAGACAATGTTTAGAATTTTTGTATAATCTACTAGATGCTCATATACTTGTGACACTAGGTCTTGGCACACACACTGGTAGAATTGGGATTTGGATTATTATTCTTTATTTTATTTAATTAGAACCTTTATATTTTCTTAAATATTGCAAGTGAGAAGAGTTTAATTACTCAAAAAATTGTTAAAGGAATAATTATATGTTTAATTCACTAGTTGGCTTGCCTAGCTGTGCTGTTGGGCGCCATCACGACCTATAGGTGAAATTGGGTCGTGACAACATGATATCAGAGCACTAGGTTCACGTAGGTCTCACAAATTATGAGCAGGCCTAATAAAGTCTTGTGGATCAGTACGGAGACGTCTATACATATCTTCGAGAGGCTAGAGGGTGTTAGGAAACTACCTTTATTCAACTCCCATCATGCAACTGATGTAGTACTAAATATCTTTCTCTTATTCTCTCACAGATGGTGAGAACGCACTCTAATGAGGTTCCAGACCAGGGAAGAGCTACTCCCCCAATTGTTAGAGGCCGAGGGAGGGCTCCAGCCCGTGCTAGGGGACGAGGACGTCCCAGAGTTATTCCAGTTATGCCACCAGTGGATCCAGTGTAGGATCCTATTATCGAGGAGCAGGGCGAGGTGCCCGCAGCCGAGCCAGCTCCGGTGAATTTTACATTCGCAGTGGGATTTTAGGAGGTCATGGGCTGTATGCTGCGGTTCATGGACACTATGACTCAGGTTGGTTTATTTTTGGTAAACCCAGCCACATATCAGGCGGGCGGAGAAGCACAGACCCCTACCGCACAGGTTCATGGGCAGGCAGCTACTGTATATCAGACCCAATATGTACTACTCGTGGGTGGAGCCCAGCCAGTGGCAGCAGCTACACCTGAGCCCAGACTCGCTGCGGCCGCCGAGCCGCAGAAGATATTGGACAGATGGACTAGACTACATCCTCCTGTCTTTGAGGGTGAGTGACATGAGGATCCCTAGGACTTCATTGCTACCTTTCAGTTGGAGGGCAGGGCCCGTAGATGGTGGAAGTCCTATCTTCTTGGCATACCAACAGATTCTCCTCCCATGACTTGGACAGGCTCACCCGTATTTTCCTGGATAAGTATATTCCACCCTCCTAGAGGGAAGAGTTGCGGTTTCAGTTTGAGGAGCTCCAGCAAGGTCAGATGTTAGTGACTGATTATGAGGCAAGGTTCTCAGAGTTATCTCGCCATGCACTTATGATACTCCGTACGAATGCAGAGAGAGTACAGAGGTTTGTTGCGGGTTTGCATACTGGCATTCGGGTGACTATGGCGTAGGAGGTTGAGATGGGGACTTCTTATGAGTTGGTTATGGATACACCCCGGAGGATTGAGGGTGTGCATCAATGTAACCGAGAGCAGGTTATGAGAGATAAGCGGTTTAGATATTCTGGAGAGTTTAGAGGTGCTCCGTATGGGGGTAGAGGGCAGTCCAGCATGCCCCCATATACAGCACCACCGCCTCCTCGGGGTGCTCCAGTGCGACCTTATTTTAGTGCTATGCCAGAGAGTTCTTACCGCCCACCGGCTATTCAGGGTTCTTCCAGTGGGTATTCAGGTCACCAGGGCCAGACTTTAAGTCAACAGCCCATCGCACTGAGAGGTTATTTCGACTGCGGGGATTTCAGTCATATGTGGAGATTCTACCCTAGGCTTCAGGGTAGGCTAGTGCAGCAGGGTCAGCATCCTATGATTACCGCACCAGTTGCTCCACTAGCCGTCTGACCACCTAGAGGTGGAGGGCAAGTGGGTAGGGGTCATCCTAGAAGTGGAGGCCATCTAGTTGGCGCTCCAGCTTGGTTCTATGCTTTTCCGGCCAGACCAGATGCATAGGCCTCATATGCCGTGATTACAGGTGTTATTTCTATTTGCGGAAAAGATGCCTCCGTATTATTTGATCCAGGGTCTACATATTCCTATGTGTCATCTCTATTTTCACAGACCCCTACCGCACAGGCTCATGGGCAGGAAGCTACTGTAAATCAGACCCAGGGTGCACTACTCGTGGGTGGAGCCCAGCTAGTGGCAGCAGCTACACTTGAGCCTAGACCCGCTGTGGCCGTAGAGCCACAGAAGCTATTGGACAGATGGACTAGACTACATCCTCCTGTCATTGGGGATGAGTGACATGAGGATCCCCAGGACTTCATTGCTACCTTTTAGTTAGAGGACAGGGCTCGTAGATGGTGGAAGTCCTATCTTCTTGGCAAACTAGCAGATTCTCCTCCCATGACTTGGGACAAGTTTACCCGTATTTTCATGGATAAGTATATTCCACCCTCCCAGATGGAAGAGTTGCGGTTTCAGTTTGAGGAGCTCCAGCAGGGTCAGATGTTAGTGACCGATTATGAGGCAAGGTTCTCTGAGTTATCTCGCCATGCACTTATGATACTCTCTACGAATGCAGAGAGAGTACGGAGGTTTGTTGTGGGTTTGCATACTGGCATTCAGGCCACTATGGCCTGGGAGGTTGAGATGGGGACTTCTTATGAGTTGGTTGTGGATATAGCCTGGAGTATTGAGGGTGTGCGTCAACGTAGCCGAGAGTAGGTTATGAGAGATGAGCAGTTTAGATATTCTGGAGAGTTCATAGGTGTTCCGTATGGGGGTAGCAGTCAGTTCGTGAGAGGTCAGTCCAGCAGGCCCCCATATCCAGCACCACCGCCTCATCGGGGTGCTCCAGTGCAACCTTATTTTAGTGCTATGCCAGAGAGTTCTTACCGCCCACCGACTATTCAGGGTTCTTCCAGTAGGTATTCAGGTCACCAGGGCTAGACTTTAAGTCAACAGCCCATCAAACAAAGAGGTTATTTCGACTGCGGGGATTTCGGTCATATGCGGAGATTCTGCCCCAGGCTTCGGGGTAGGCCAGTGCAGTAGGGTAAGCAGCCTATGATTACCGCACCAGTTGCTCTACCAGCCGTATGACCACCTAGAGGTGGGGGGCAGGTGGGTAGGGGTCGTCCTAGAGGTGGAGGCCATCTAGTTGGTGCTCCAGCTCAGTTCTATGCTTTTCCGACCAAACCAGATGCAGAGACCTCAGATGCCGTGATTACAGGTATTATTTCTGTTTGCGGCAAAGAAGCCTCCGTATTATTTGATCCAGGGCTACATATTCCTATGTGTCATCTCTATTTGCTCATTTTCTAGGTATTTCTCAGGAGTCCTTAAGTACTCCTGTTTATGTGTCCACTCCTATGGGCGATTCTGTTGTTGTGGATCAGATCTATCGGTCCTGCATTGTTACATTCTGTGATTATAAAACTAGAGAAGCTCTTCTACTGCTTGATATGACCGACTTTGAGATCATCCTGGGCATGGACTGGCTATCCCCATATCATGCTGTCCTAGATTGCCATGCTAAGACTGTTACTTTGGCAATGCCGGAATTATCTAGGTTGGAGTGGAAAGGTTTGTGTGTCAGCTCATTTAATCAGGTTATTTCCTTTTTGAAGGCTCGACACATAGTCGAGAAGGGCTGTTTGGCTTATCTAGCCTATGTTCGGGACACTACTGTAGAGACTCTAGCGATTGATTCAGTGCCTATAGTCCGGGAGTTCTCCGATGTATTTCCTTCAAATCATTCAGGCATGCCACCAGATTGTGATATTGATTTCCATATTGACTTGGCTCCAGATACCCAACCTATATCTATTCCACTGTATCACATGGCTCCGAAAGAATTGAAGGAGTTGAAAGAACTACTTGAGGAGTTACTAGCCAAAGGGTTCGTCAGACCGAGTGTATCTTCTTGGGGTGCACCATTATTATTTGTGAAGAAAAAGGATGGAACTATGAGAATGTGTATTGACTATTGCCAATTGAACAAAGTCATCATTAAGAACAAGTACCCATTACTACGTATTGATGATCTATTTGACCAGTTGCAGGGTGCTAGGGTGTTCTCTAA
Organism: Nicotiana otophora; assembly: GCA_000715115.1. Taxonomy (NCBI): domain Eukaryota; kingdom Viridiplantae; phylum Streptophyta; class Magnoliopsida; order Solanales; family Solanaceae; genus Nicotiana; species Nicotiana otophora. The sequence goes on along the minus strand of AWOL01S0073647.1, from coordinate 19,014 downwards.
GATCGACTTGAGGTCGGGGTACCATCAGTTGAAGATTAGGGATTCAGATGTTCCGAAGACTATTTTTCGGACTAGGTATGGTCACTATGAGTTTCTGGTGATGTCTTTCGGTTTAACTAATGCCCCAGTGGCATTTCTGGTTTTGATGAATAGGGTATTCAGGTCATATATTGATTCGTTTGTCATTGTCGTCATTGATGACATTTCAATATACACGTGCGATAAGGAAGAGCACAAGCAGCATGTGAGAGTGGTGCTACAGACCTTGCGGGAACAAAATCTATATGCTAAGTTCTCCAAATGTGAGTTTTGGCTAGATTCTGTAGCATGTTTGGGGCATATTATATCGGGCGAGGGCATTAAAGTTGATCCCAAAAAGATCTAGGCAGTTCAGAATTAGCATCGTCCCACTTCAGCGACTGAGATCAGGATTTTCCTAGGTTTAGCAGGTTATTATCGCCGGTTCGTGGAGGGCTTTTCATCTATTGCAGCACCTTGACCAAATTAACCCAGAAGGGTGCTCCATTCCTATGGTCCGATGATTATGAGGTGAGCTTTCAGAAGCTCAAAACAACATTGCCTACAACACCGGTGTTAGTGTTGCCTTCCGGTTCGGGGATGTATACAGTGTATTGTGACACTTCACGTGACTATACCAGAGTGGAAATGGGAACGCATTACTATGGACTTTGTAGCTGGGTTGCCGCGGACCTTGCGAAAGTTTGATGTAGTTTGGGTCATTGTCGATAGGTTGATCAAGTCGGCACATTTTATTCCGGCTGTGACTACGTATACATCAGAGAGGTTGGTCTAGATTTATATTCAAGAGATAGTTCGGTTGGTGGTGTGCCAATTTCTATCAGATGAGATGGCGGTGTGCCAATTTCTATCAGATCAGATAGAGGTCCTCAGTTTACTTCACATTTTTGGAGAGTCAAACAGAGAGAATTGAGGACCCGTGTAGAGCTCAGCACAACCTTTCATTCGTAGACCGACGGGCAGTTGGAGCGGACAGTTCAGATCTTGGAGAATATGCTCAGGGCAGGTGTGATTGACTTCGAAGGTCAGTGGGATCGTTTCTTGCCTTTGGCCGAGTTTGCTTATAACAATAGTTACCAATCCAGCATCGATATGGCTCCATTTGAGGCTTTATATAGTCGGCAATGTCGTTCGCCTATCGGATGGTTTGAGCCCGGTGAGGCTAAGTTATATGGTACTGATTTGGTAAAGGATGCCTTGGAAAAGGTAAAGTTAATTCAGGAGCGACTTCGTACAACACAGTCCAGACATAAGAGTTACGCGGATCAGAAAGCGCTTGATTTATCGTTTATGGTGGGTGAAAAAGTTCTCTTGAAGGTTTCGCCGATGAAGGGGATCATGAGATTTGCGAAGAAGGGCAAGTTGAGCCCAAGGTTTATAGTCCCATTTGAGGTGTTGAGATGAGTTGGGGAGGTTTCTTACGAGCTTAATTTGCCTCCCAGTCTATTGGGAGTTCATTCGATTTTCCATGTATCTATGCTTCGGAAGTATTATGCTGACCTGTCACATGTGTTAGACTTCAACACAGTTCAGCTAGATAAGAGCTTGGGTTATGAAGAGGAGCCAGTTGCCATTGTTGATAGACAGGTTCGCTAGTTGAGGTCCAAGAAGAATTCTGCAGTAAAAGTCCAGTGGAGGGGCCAACCAGTCGAGGAAGCGACTTGGGAGGCCGAGGAGGACATGCAGAGCAAATATCCACACTTATTCAGCACTCCGGGTATAATTCTAAACCCATTCGAGGATGAACGTTTGTTTAAGGGTGGAGAATGTAATGACACAACCGGTCGTTTTGACTTTTAGAACCCTGTTCCCCTAAACAAAACTCTTAGTATGTGCTTTTACTAATTTATGACTTGCGGAGATGGTTGGTTCGGGATTTGGAAGCGTTCGGGTTGAAATCAGAACACTTAGTTCCTTAGTTTGGTTTTAAAAGGCCAAGTATGACTTCGGTCAACATTTTTAGAAAATAACCCTGGAATCGGGATTTGACGGTTCTAATAGGTTCGTATGATGATTTTGGACTTGGGCGTATGTTCGAATCGGGTTTTGGACCACCCGAAAGCATTTCAGCGCTTAATAGTGAAAACTAGCTATTTGAAGGTTTTAAGGTTCTTTAAATTTGGTTTGGAGTAGTTTTGGAGTAATCGAGATCCGTTTGAAATTTCGAGCCTGGGAATAGCTCTGTATGGCGATTAAAGACTTGCACGCAAAATTTGGTGTCATTCCAAGTAGTTTAAGTAAGTTTCGGCGCGTTCGGAGTAAGTTTGAAGAATTTGAAAATTCTAAGTTAAATTAATTTGGTTTGAGGTATGATTCTTAGTTTTGATGTCGCTTTACACGTTCCGAGGGTTCGAGAGAGTCTGTTTTATGATTTCAAACTTGTTGGTATGTTAGGGTGGGGCTCCGGGGGCCTCGGGTGTTAACCGGACGAGGCTCAGATCAAGTTTGCATTTTTGAAGAGCAGCTGTTGGACCAGGCTTCTGGTGTAACCGCACCTGCGGAGGGCTAGCCATAGGTGCGAGCTCGAAGAAGCAGCCAAGAGTTGGCATCCCAGAAGTCGTAGGTCTGGATGAGCTGGGCGCAGATGCGCGACCGCAGGAGCAGTCCAAGGGCTGCAGAAGTGGAAGCCAACGTAGGTGCGGCGCATGCATCGCAGAAGCGGTCTCGCAGGTGCGAGCTTCTGACCGCAGAAGCGGACAAGCCGGCTAAGTGGGAAAGCCACATCTGCGAGGTTATTTCCGTAGATGCGGTTGGCTAGCCGCAGAAGTGAAAAATCGCTCGGCAGAATGCCTTAAAACGTGGCTCAGCCATTTTTGATCCCATCTTCTCCGTTCTTGGGCGATTTTGGAGTTTTTTGAGAGAGGATTTCAACTAGCAACTTGAAGGTAAGTTAATTCTACACAATTTGAGTTAAATACATAGATTATGGGTATATTATAGCCTGTAAATTGTGAAAATCAAAGGTTTAGATGAAAAAACTAGATTTTTATAAAAATGAGATTTTAACCACGAAAATGGTTATGGAATTGGATGGAAATTGTATATTTGAGTTCTTGAGATTATGGGTAACGATTTCCTCCAAATATTTCCAAAATCCGGGCACGTGGACCCGGGGTATATCCATTTTGGGTCGGGGTAATTAATCTAATAGTATAATTTCGAAGTATTTAGCATGTATTAATTATTTTATATAACATTTGGATAGATTCGGATTTTTCAGCACCGAATTGAGACTTTAACGCGACGTTGTGATCGGGAAGTGGATTTTGAGACAAGGTAAGTCTCTTGTCTAATCTTGTAAGAGGAAATTTACCCCATAGGTGATTTTAATTAATAATTGTTGCTAATTATAAGGGCTACGTACGCATGAGGTGATGAGAGTCCATGCGTAGCTACTAATTATGCTATGTCCACGTAGTTTAGGACTCAAATCATGAAATACTTGTGATAATTGCATTCTTTATTTAATTAAAATACTGGAATTATATTGTAAATTGTTAGGGGAAATAGTAAAACTCCGAAATTTCACATACTTGAATTTATTTTGCAAATTATTTAACTGTTAACAGAAATTGTACCTCCTTATGTGTTAGTTTTATAATAACTTCTCATTCCGGAGGTTCATAAGAAAATGTCCTCATTTCTTGTGGAGCGGGCCGAATGCCTCGGTAGTATAGATGCATCTATGGATCGTGCCGCACATCCCTCGGCAGTGTACACGACACTCTGGTCCGGGCCGAACGACCTCGACAGAAATCATACCTAATAATAATAATTACACGATACCTTGACATTTTATTGCAGCTTGTGAAGTTAATTGATAAATTGAAAATTATTGAAGGTTAAGGAATTAAATATTTCTTCTTGTTAAAATAATTATTGTTGTGCACATAAATCATGTTTATTTAAATGATTATATTTTTAATATTATTGACCCATAGTGAATGTCAAAGTCGACCACTCGTCACTACTTCTTCAAGATTAGACTTGATACTTACTGGGTACACGTTGTTTACGTACTCATGCTACACTTGGTGCACTTTTTGTGCAGGATTTGAGATGGTAGTTTTAGGTGGTCCTACCGGAGTGCATCCACGACACCCCGAGGTCTAGTGGCGAGCTGCCTTTCTAAGTCGTTCTGCAGCAACTAGTGCCTCTCCTTGTATTTGTACTCTGTCTATTTTATTTCAGACAGTGTTTAGAATTTTTGTATAATCTATTAGATGCTCATATACTTGTGACAGCAGGTCTTTGCACACACTGGTAGAATTGGGGTTTGGATTATTATTCTTGGTTTTATTTAATTAGAACCTTTGTATTTTCTTAAATATTGCAAGTGAGAAGAGTTTAATTACTCGAAAAATTATTAAAGGAATAATTATATGTTTAATTCACTAGTTGGCTTGCCTAACTGTGATGTTGGGCGCCATCACGACCTATAGGTGAAATTGGGTCGTGACATTGTAGGTGCTAGTTCATTCTTCTACGGCTTCTTCGAATCAAAACGGGAAATGCAATACTCGTGACTTTAGTCATGTCTTGAGCAGTCCATATCTTTTCTATCTGCTACTGCATTTGGATTCACTTCTTTTTCTTTTCCTTATTCTGGATTGAGAATTCTTCTTTGGTCATCTCAAACCTTGTGCCTCAAGGTAAAACCTGCCCAGACACCAAAATAAACAAACGAACAAAATTCTTCTGCCCTAGTTTTCACTAGAAACATTTCGTGAGTTATTGTAACAAAATTCTAAACTACTTATTTATTGAAAGCAAATAAAATGTCGGTAATGGTGTACCCTGATAAGATCATGATAATTTGTTTTTCATGATGTTCCTTTATTGTCAGAAAGATATCTCAACTAAGGATTGGTGAACCTTATATTGTGAAAATGTGGCCAGGGAGTGGTATACCCTATATTGGCAATGATATCAGGGAGTGGTGTACCCTGCATGTAAGATCAAATTAACTAGGGAGTGGTATACCTTATGTTGGAAAACACAGCTAGGGATTGGTGTACGCTATACTGGTAAGGTGATCAGGGAGTGGTGTACTTTGCATTTAAGCTCACATCAACTAGGGAGTGGAGACCCTATGTTTGGAAAACATAGCTAGGGATTGGTGTACCCTGATACTGGCAAGGAATTATAACCAGGGGGTTGGTGCCCTGTATTACTGAAAAGGAAATATAACTAAGGGTTGATGCCCTGTATTACTGAAAAGGAAATGTAACCAGGGGATGGTGCCCTATATTACTGAAAAAGAAATGTAACCAGAGGGTTGGTGCCCTGTATTACTGAAAAGGAAAGGTAACCAAGGGTTGATGCCATGTATTACTGAAAAGGAAATGTAACCAGGGGTTGGTGCCATGTATTACTGAAAAGGAAATGTAACTAGGGGTTGGTGCCATGTATAACTGAAAAGGAAATGTAACAAAGGGTTGGTGCCCTGTATTACTCAAAAGGAAATGTAACTATTGATTGGTGCCATGTATTACTGAAAAGGAAACGCAACCAGGTGTTGGAACCTTGTATTACTGAAAAGAGAATGTAACCAGGAGTTGGAACCCTATATTACTGAAAAAGAATGTAACCAAGGGTTTGCGCCCTGTATTACTGAGAAGGAATGTAACCAGGGGTTGGTGCCCGGTATTACTAAAAGGGATGTAACCAGGGGTTGGTGTCATGTATTACCGAAAAAGGAAATTTAACTAGGGGTTGGCACCCTATATTACTGAAAAGGGATGTAACCAGAAGTTGGTGCCCTGTATTACTAAAAAGGATGTAACCAGGGTTGGCGCCATGTATTACTGAAAATGGATGTAACCAGGAGTTGGTGCCCTGTATTACTAAAAGGGATATAACTAGGGGTTGGTGCCCTGTATTACTTAAAAGGAAATGTAATCAGGGGTTGGCGCCCTATATTACTAAAAAAGGATGTAACGAGGTGTTGGTTCCCTGTATTACTAAAAAGGGATGTAACTAAGGGTTGGTGCCCTGTATTACTGAAAAAGGAAATGTAACCAGGGGTTGGTGCCCTGTATTACTGAAAAAGGAAATGTAACCAGGGGTTGGTGCCCTGTATTACTGAAAAAGGAAATGTAATCAGGGGTTGGTGCCCTGTATTACTAAAAGGGATGTAACCATGGGTTGGTGCCCTGTATTACTGAAAACGAAAGTGTAACTAGGGGTTGGCACCCTATATTACTAAAAAAGGATGTAACCAGGGGTTGGTTCCCTGTATTACTAAAAGGGATGTAACCAGGGGTTGGTGCCCTGTATTACTGAAAAAGGAAATGTAACCAGGGGTTGGCGCCCTGTATTACTGAAAAATAAAATATAACCAGGGGTTGGCGCCCTATACTACTGAAAAGAGATGTAACCAGGGGTTGGTGCCCTATATTACTAAAAGGGATGTAACCAGGGGTTGGTGCCCTGTATTACTGAAAAATGAAATGTAATCAGGGGTTGGCGCTCTATATTACTGAAAAAGGAAGCAACTAGGGGTTGGTTCCCTGTATTACTAAAAGGGATGTAACGAGGGGTTGGTGCCTTGTATTACTGAAAAAGGAAATGTAACCAGGGGTTGGCGCCCTATATTACTGAAAAGGGATGTAACCAAGGGTTAGTGCCCTGTATTACTGAAAAAGGAAATGTAACCTGGGGTTGGCGCCCTGTATTACTGAAAAAGGTAATGTAACCAGGGGTTGGTGCCCTATATTTCTGAAAAGGGATGTAACCAGGGGTTGGTGCCCTATATTACTAAAAGGGATGTAGCCAGGGGTTGGTGCCCTGTATTACTGAAAAAGGAAATGTAACCATGGGTTGGCGCCCTATATTACTGAAAAAGGATGTAACCAGGGGTTGTTGCCCTGTATTACTAAAAAAGGAAATGTAACCTGGGATTGGCTCCCTATATTACTGAAAAAGGTAATGTAACCAGGGGTTGGCGCCCTATATTTCTGAAAAGGGATGTAACCAGGGGTTGGTGCCCTGTATTACTAAAAGGGATGTAACCAGGGGTTGGTACCCTGTATTACTGAAAAAGGAAATGTAACCAGGGGTTAGCGCCCCTAGGCGAAATGGTTCTACCTGAGTTAAGCTATGTATAAAAACCTGAGTGAAGAGTGCTTCTACCCGGAAATATGAGCTAGATCCCCCTAGGCGAAAATATTCTACCTGGGTTAAACTACATAAAACAACTTGAGCGAGGAGTACTTCTCCCCGGAACTATGAGTTGGATCCCCCTAGGAGAAAAGGTTCTATCAGGGTTAATCTACGAAAAACAGCCTTGGCGAAGAGTACTTCTACCAGAAAATATGAGCTAGATCGCCTAGGCGAAATGGTTCTACCTGAGTTAAGCTATGTATTTCAACCTGAGCGAAGAGTACTTCTACCCGGAACTAGGAGCTGGATGCCCCTAAGCGAAATGGTTCTACCAGATTTAAACTACGAAAAGCAAGCCTGGGCGAATAGTACTTCTACCCGAAAATATGAGCTGGATCTCCCTAGATGAAAAGCTACATGTGTTAAGCTACGAAAAGCATGCCTGGGCGAAGAGTTTTTCTACCCAGAACTATGAGCAGGATCCCCCTAGGCGAAAACGTTCTACCTAGGTTAAGCTACGAAAAGCAAGCCTAGGTGAAGAGTACTTTTACTCAGAACTATGAGCTGGATCCCCCTCGATGAAACAATTCTACCCGAGTTAAGCTACATGAAACATCTTGAGCGAAGAGTACTTCTACCCCGAACTATGAGTTGGATCCCCCTAGGCGAAACGATTCTGCCTGAGTTAGGCTACGTAAAACAACCTGAGCGAAGAGTACTTCTACTCCGAACTATGAGCTGGATCCCCCTAGAAAAAATGTTCTACCTGGGTTAAGCTACGTAAAACAAGACTGGGCGAATAGTACTTCTACCCGGAAATATGAGCTAGATCCCGCTAGGCGAAAAGGGTTCTACCCAGGTTAAGCTACGTAAAGCAAGACTGGGCGAATAGTACTTCTACCTGAAAATATGAGCTAGATCCCCCTAGGCGAAAAAGGTTCTACCCGAGTTAAGCTACGTAAAACAGGCCTCAGTGAAGAGCACTTTTACTCGCAAATATGAGATGAATCCCCCTAGGCTAAATGGATCTACCTGAGTTAAGCTATGTATAAAAACCTGAGTGAAGAGTACTTCTACCCGGAAATATGAGCTAGATCCCCCTAGGCGAAAAAGGTTCTACCCGAGTTAAGCTACGTAAAACAGGCCTCAGTGAAGAGCACTTTTACTCGCAAATATGAGATGAATCCCCCTAGGCTAAATGGATCTACCTGAGTTAAGCTATGTATAAAAACCTGAGTGAAGAGTACTTCTACCCGGAACTATGAGCTGGATCCCCCTATGCTAAATGGTTCTACGGGAGTTAAGCTATGTATAAAATCTTGAGCGAAGAGTACTTCTACCCCAAACTATGAGTTGGATCCCCCTAGGCGAATTGGTTCTACCTGAGTTAAGCTACTGTAAAACAACCTGAACGAAGAGTACTTCTACCCGGAACTATGAGCTAGATCCCCCTAGGCGGAAAGGTTTTACCTGGGTTAAGCTGCGTAAAACAAGACTGGGGTGAATAGTACTTCTACTCGGAAATATGAGCTAGATCCCCCTAGGCGAAAAAGGTTCTACCCGGGTTAAGCTACGTAAAACAGGCCTGGGTGAAGAGTACTTCTACCCGAAAATATGAGCTGGATCCCCCTAGGAGAAAAAGGTTCTACCTGGGTTAAGCTACGTAAAACATCCTGAGCGAAAAGTACTTCTACACGGAACTATAAGTTGTATCCCCCTAGGCAAAAAGGTTCTACCTGAGTTGAGCTACGTAAAACAACCTGAGCGAAGAATATTTCTACCCGCAACTATGAGCTGGATCCCCCGAGGCAAAAATGTTCTACCTGGGTTAAGCTACGAAAAACAAACTGGGAGAAGAGTACTTCTACCCGGAAATATGAGCTGGATCCCCTAGGCGAAATGGTTCTACCTGAGTTAAGCTATGTATAACAACTTAAGCGAAGAGTACTTTTACCCGGAACTCTGAGATGGACCCCCCTAGGCAAAATGGTTCTACCTGAGTTAATCTACTGTAATGATCTGTATGAACAATAGTGATGCATGTTGAAAATAAAAGAAAATGGAGATTTTGCGGAAACTTACCTTTGGTGACATTCGTCCTTTAAGAATCGCCATTCTGCACTACTTTGTTCCTCTTCAAAACAAAGAATAATTATGAGTTTTAAAACTAGTGATTGGTGTGTGGCCTTGATATTTTTGGCAGCTTGGATTTGTGCCCTTCTTCTTTTGATGATGATTTCAACCTGCCACTGGATGTTTCCTGAATACCACTTGCATTTCTGGCCCCGAAGAGCCTTTGCCTTTTCATACTTTTACATGATGGTTGGTCGCGTGGGACTTAACATTTTCAACTTTATTTTGCCTTTGTGGCATTTCACTTTCGACTTCTTTCTTCCAAAACATCCAATTTTAGAGCATTGGGGAACCTTTGGCTTTTCAAACTTTGCCAAAACGGCTAGCCACTTGGGACTTAACAGTTTCAACTTTATTTTGCCCTTGTAGGCACTTTCAATTTGATTTCCTTCTTTCGAGAGTTTTTGATTTCAAAGCATCAGCAACCATGGCCAGTAATGGCCGACTTGATGCCCCTGCTGAGGCTGGGTGCCTCTTGAATATTAGCTTGTATCAAACAAAATCCTTGTAAATCAATCTTGCCATCCCTTCTTCGCCTTAGTTTTGGAACAGAGTTAGACCAAAAGGGATTCAAAGAACAACAAACAATGGAATGAACAATGAATTTAGACAAGAAGTATCCCTTTCGGGGAAAGGAAAAAAGGACTTATCTAGAGTACATGCGGACTTCAATGAACATGACATGCCTTTTGGATAGGATGCCTGATATGTGTAAACTGTCCGACCCTTAGAAGTTTATCACAACCTTTGCCTCGAAATCAAGAAACTTTGCCCAGGACTGTGTCGATGCCAATGGCTGTGAGGATCCTGTTTTCGATCAGTGGCATCCTTTGATGGTTTTCACAAGTTGAGCTCTCTTTTCTCACCATCGCCTTATAGTTCTCCTAGCGAGTTTTCACTAAAAAGACTCTCATTTTAGTTTCTTTAGTCACCATTGCCTTACGGTGCCCATGAGGGTTTTCACCAATAAGACTCTCTCATTTTATTTCTCTCATTTTGGTTGCACCAGATCCAAGTGGTCGTATCCTCCAATTTTGAACATTCTCATTGATGGATTGGAAGGACTTGAAAAAGATTTAGGTAAAAAGAATTTGGATTGAATTACAACTTTAGAACCTCTCAGGCGAGACCATCATCGAACCATTGTAACATCTGCCCCAGTTTCAATATTTTGGGGAATGTGGATCTTTATTTTGGTGTGATTGGACCTCAGAGAGAGGTTTCCTACGTATCCTTTCGGAATCAAGTCGAACGTAGTTCAATCAACATGAACTTGTTTGGATTTTTGTTTTGTTTTATTTTTCTTTTTCTTTTTTTCATTTTTCATTTCATTTTCTTTTTGCCTTTTTTTCTTTTTTTTTTCAATAACACTTTCAGTTTCCAAAGAGGATAATCAAAGGAAGGTAACCTGCTCAAAATGGTTAGCAAAAAAGTTAATGATGTTTGGATAGCAAGAATGAAAACCTTAATCATCCCAATCAGAGAACATTAATGCTACATAGAGGGTCAAACGAAGTACCTTTTGACTGCATCTGCATGGATAGTTGTCTCGGAGACATTTCCTTCAATACCTCTCAAATACAACACTCCCTTTGGAAAACACTCTTGTTAAAATGTATGGACCTTTCCAATTTGGAGCCAATTCTCCTTTAGCTTCTTCATGATGTGGGAGCATACATCTCAGAAAGAGTTGTCCCACCTTAAATTTCCTGGGCCGCACTTTCTTGTTGTAGGCACAAGCCATTCTTTGTTGGTACAACTGCCGTGACAAACTGCGGCCAATTTCTTTTCATCAATCAAAGTTAATTGTTCCAACCGGGTCTTGACCCATTTTTCATCCTCAATCTCGGCTTCGACAATGACCTGAAGAGAGCGAATTTCAACTTCTGCAGGTTTCAATCGGGCTTAGCTTAGGCTTATTCTCATACTGTTCTGATTCTTTATTTTATTTCCTTAACCTCATCTTCATTGCATTCTGCATTCTTGATTCATTATTTCAATATCTGACAGTGTTTTAGGATCTGGGCCTGAAGTCTATAAGTAGTCATGTCATTAAAATCCGCATTTAACAGAACTGAAAAGAGAATAAAAGAAGTGACAAGATTAAGAAAAGAGACATTCCTGGATAATGAAATATTAATTTCATTTGATTTGTTTTACATTTTAAAGATAAAAGGGTTTACATCGGAAAGTAAGACAACAAAGTTAAACATCCGGATCACACCCTGAAAGAATCCGAACGCAGAAAGGATAGCAAGACCGGCTACTGACACTCTCATCGGATCGGGAACTTTCAGGTTTGGCGACCGGTTTTTGGCTTTTCTTCTGTCTCGGCAATGGCTGCAATAGCCTTCAGTGCCAGATCAAATTCCTCATCCTGAGTCGCAGCATCAAGGTCTGAGCCAAATTGAGCAAGGGCGGGCACTTCGCGATATTGTGCCAATTCTAGTTTTAAACTACTGCAGACCTTCACAAATCATTCCGACTACTGGACCAGTGTTGTGAGTAGGCAAGGGATTGTTTGTCACATCATGAGCCTCCTCGTCCTAAAGAACTATTGCCTTGACCTCGATGAGATCCTCCACTGCTCTTTTGAGAGTCCAACAATCTTCAGTATCATGTCCCACTACTCCGGAGTGGTATTCACATCTAGCATCAACTTGGTGCGAGGGGGACTAGGGGTTTGGCCGGTTCGAGGCCACTGGCTATAGCAGACCTAGCCTGACTAGCTTTTGGAACAAGCTAGAATATGATTCACTAATAAGAGTGAATTGATTCCTTCTCAGAGGCTCTCTTGGGCGAAGATTGTATTGGGGAACATTTGGTTGGGGATTATATGGAGCTTGGTAGGGCCTGGCATTTCTAGGAGGTTGAGCTCGGTTTTGTGTATAATGTTGTGGCCGCGTGTAAGATTGCGCGTTCACCACCGCATAGGGATGCAGTGCCATGACATAAGGAGCATCTTGATGGGGATAATAGTGTTGTGGGACCTCAGGAAGCATATATGATTGGTTGAATGCTATGCGGCCCCCCTCGAGCTGAAAGGCATCATGGCTCTCTCTTCTCTCCCGTTTCTGTTCATCAAACCCCCCGAACTATTCTGAACGGCCTGTGATGCAGCCTTAAAAGCATCTTGACTCAAGATTCGGCCCGTTTTTAAATTATTTTCGACCGTCTCCCCAATTTTGATAGCCTCAGCGAATAGTCTACCCATAACAAACATCATGTTCTGGAAATAATCAGGCTCTTGAGCCTCTAGAAAAATAGTGATCAACTCATGATTATCTATGGGTGGCTTAACTCTAGCCACTTTCTCCCTTCACTTGATGGCATACTCCGTAAAGCTTTTTGTCGGCTTTTTCTTCACATTGGACAGGGAATTGTGATCTGGTGCAATATCAATGTTGTACTGGAATTATTTGACGAAGGCATGTGCCATGTCGTCCCAGACATGCCAGTGAGAGATATCTTGGTCAATCAACAATTCTTCTTTTCCACCTGCACCCCTCAGTTGGTTGCAATACCTTTTCAAGTGGGCGATAGGGTCGACGTGTCCATCATACTTCTCAAATTTGGGGTCTTAAACCTGGTGGAAAATGGATGTGAGGGAACATGCATAGATCACTGAACAAAACACTTTTGTGACCACATCGTCCTTTTATGTTCTTTATGTTTTGTTCAAGACTTTTTATTTTCCTGTTCATCTCATCTGGCTCACCTGTCTTGGCAAGCTTTTCATTTTCCACTAGTGACTTGTACTGAGGAGACTGATTGTATGGAGTCGAGACCCTGAAAGCCATATTTAGAGAGTAGTATTGGCCATCATAAGTATGAGATGGTGGCTCATTGTTTGGCATCGTCACAGGAGGTGGTGGCAGAATTGTATATACCGGCACGCCAGACACGACGAAAGGGGTGTTCCTAACAGCTGCAACTGGGGGTCGCATATTAGAGGTACCAGGGGCAGCATGGAGGCTGTAGTATGGCACATACCCTTGTGGTAGAATGTGATCGCTCAGTGCATGGAGCGGTGGTTGAGTAGCCCGGGGTACGGTGAAAATCCAAGCTTGATATACATCAGACAGTTGTTATCTCAATTTTCTTATTTCCTCTGACTCTTGCTCAGCAGACGTACCCTGGGGATTGTCACTGACCAACTCGATTTCATCACTGTTATCCATTACTACCGTTCCCTTTGATCTGGTGAAGTAATGATGTGTTGATAGTTTCACCACAAACCAACCACCTTAAGCTTATTATATAAGAGACAACAAGTGTGTTAGGGTTAGGCATTTTATATATATGAATCACACGTAATATGACATACTACTAACATTATCACCATTTATTTTTCTTTTCACTCACACTTCATTTTGATCCCTCATCTTAGAATCGTTGAAAAATATTTTGATCAAACCTTTTGTGGGTTGCCTACGTATCATCTCGCCGCATGAATCAGATCATTACGTAGTTTAGTGGAAGATCATGAATAAAGTAAATAAACTAACTCTTTTTTCCTTTATTTTTTTTTTCATAAACAAAACAGACTACAAAAACTCCTAACAAAGAAATATTCTTGAATTTTGATTATTGTTTTTTTTGGGGGGGTGGGGGGGGGGGGGGGGGTTTT
>AWOL01S0073646.1:0-24381 GCA_000715115.1 Nicotiana otophora | reverse complement strand
AAACTTTTCATGAACATATGAATTATCAGCCACAATCATATGCTCAACCCTCTGCCTGGTAGTAGGTAGAACTCTTCGTAGAAACTTCAACAAAATCACGCAACCGCTAACCTGCTCACAGGAGATAACCCACCAGTGAAATTCCATACCGACATCTTCCAACGACGTTATACTGCGTAGAACTACTATGAATCAGTAAACCCTCCTGAGCCCATGCTCATCTACCGGCTGTACAAGCCTGCCCATTCCCCATTGACATCAACTGCAAGTCCGACAATACATTCCAAACTCAAAGTAATGTTGCATCCAAAACGATAATCAAGTTTTCACACCCCCTCTTCATTTCAAGCAAACTCCTTTCTGCCATATTCAATCTTCCTCAGTACAGTAGCCTCCATCCCAAATAAAATCCGTAGACATAATCACTTTCCACCATGACTCCCAAATTGCTCTAAACTTTCTCAAGGTACGTGGCTATCCTAACACAGAATCCATACGCTACTCTGCCACTCCCACTTCGGTTAAACCATCTACTTAAGCAACTTCTCGACCTCTGATGTTCACACTTGACCTTCTAGCAATTCAACCACCGTTGGACACCTCCCAGCATGTCCTTCCTCCTTCTTTGCTGCCAAAATACTGCCTTAAATCATAATCCATCTTTGTAGCACCCGAACAGGTAAATTGCCACCAACTCTAAGCCTCCTTAAGATCATTTTTCCCGAGCCATTCCCTATCGTGATCCATAAACGAGCAACATACCATTCACAACAATACAGCACGGTAACAACGCACGAACATCATAGCAATATGTGCATAGCCTCAAAAACATAAGCAATACTGATACATGGCTGAGATGACAGAACACCCTTCCACAAGAAGACGATAATAACTCGCTCGAATACGCAGGGAGAAACATCCTGCTCCACGTATGCAGTACCATTGCAAGTCCTCGATGCCCAATTGACACGGGTGATCAACATCGTATAAGAATGAGTAGGAAGGGAATGAAGGCATAAGCTTCAATGAAAATCAAATTGCACGACGAGGAATCAAGAAGGAAAGTGCTCCTAACAGCCTTGTAGCCTTTCGAAGATAAGTATAGACGTCTTTGTACCGATCCGCAAGACTCTACTAGACTTGCTCATGACTTGTGAGACCCAAGTGAACCTAGAGCTCTGATACCAAGCTGTCACAACCCAAAATTCATTGTAGGTCGTGATGGCGCCTAACGCCACCGTCAGACGAGCCAACGGTGATTAATCAACTTAGTTACTTATTTTATTATTTTTCAAATCATGAATCCCATTAAATAAGTAGAGTAAAATCTGGTACTCGTAGAAACCCGTGATTTTATTTTCCAATTTCCGTATAAAATATAAATTACAAGTTGAAATGATAATAATTACGTGAACTACAATAATGAACATCCAGTAGGAACCCCCAAACCCCGGTGTCACAAGTGCATGAGCATCTACTAAGGAGTACAATAATAATACAACTTGTCTGGAATACGAGTTAGATGGGAAAATATAAATAACTCTGATGAAGACTCTGTAAGCTGCGGATCGTAACATGGAATGCAACTCACCGTAAAGTCCCCGCAACACTCACGCCTTTGTGCCTAAAAGACCACCAAACACATATATATATATATATATATATATATATATATATATATACATACATGCACAATAAGTGCATCAAGTGTAGCATGAGTACGTAAATCAACACGTACCCAGTAAGTATCTAGCCTAACCCTGGAGAAGTAGTGACGAGGGGTCGACATTGACACTTACTAGTGGTCTAAAAACTCAAATACAGTAGGAAGTAAACAAATATACGGCTGGGTAATAAACAGTATAAACTAATACAGGTACGTGGTACAATCCTCCTTTGAATAGTAAATTCAAGCTCTCAATTATCAGTTACCTCCTCAACCGGAATATATATATGAAATAAACCTCACTAGATATGTTGTCACAACTCAAATCAGGAAAACACACGGAAACGCTGGTTTCTTGTCAAATATTACGCACGACGCTGCCAAGGTGAATGGCCCGATCCCATAAGAGTATTTTATAGAAATGCCGAGGCGTACAGACCGACCCCATAATAATATGTACACCGCTGAGGGTCGAATGACATGAAACATAGATGCATCTATTATACTACCGAGGCGAACGATCCGCTCCCATAAGAGTGTGGTACATAATCCTGCTGAGGCGATCGGCCCGATCCCATTAGAGTAAGAAGCTTTAACGGGTCCTTGACCCCACTCATGAATAAACGCGTGAGTTATGAACTTTAAGAAAAGCTTTGCAATGAAAACGCACAACACGGAAAGAATTCATAAGAGAAGCACAAATTATTCCGCAGATTATCAAGTGGCTCATCACATTTCTACAATAGTGAGTCTATCACCCTATGCAAGTCTAGTCTCAAGTTGTAATGCTAAATAAATGAATTAAACGAGCAAAGATGACTCAAATAGTACAATTATAGCATGGCGTGAACCTAATTCTACCCGGACATAATCAGGAATTCTAGCATATGCACGGACACTCGTCACCTCATACATTTGTAGCTCCCACAACATGTAGTACATACGAATATAACACCTACGGGGTAAATTCTCCCTCACAGAGTTAGACAGGAGACTTACCTCGCTCCGAAGACTCATAATCGGGTCCAACGCCACTCTAACACCTCAAACCGATGCCCGTCGCTCCAAAACTAGTCAAACAATGTGCAAACCAATAAACATACACTATAATATTCATAATAAATCAATTTATAATAATTTTCAACTTTGCTCGAAAAGTCAATAAAGTCAACCCCCGGGCCCACATGCCCGTAACTTGACAAAACACACAAAATCCGATAACCCATTCAATTACGAGTCCAACCATACTAGTTTCACTCAAGTCTGACTCTGAATCGACGTTCAAAACTAAAAAATTCACTCTATGAAAGTTTAGACAAAAACCCTCAATTTCTCTTTTTAAATCATCAACCAAATACCAAAAACGAGGATAGATTCATGAAATATAATTAAAACCGAGTAGAGAACACTTACCCCAATCCATATGACGAAAATCGCTTAAAATATCGCTTCAATCCGAGCTCAATAGCTCCAAATATGATAAAATGGACGAAACCCCCGAAATATTGCTTCTGCCCAGGTATTTACCCTTCGTGATCACATAAAATGCTTCACGACCATGAAGCATAACTTTTCTTAGCTCAAACTTTGCCCTTCGCGATCGCGGAAAACCTAACGCGATCGCGAAGAACATGCTGCCCAACTCCTCCAGACAACCTCTAATATAATAGTCATATCGTTTTGTACAGAACTTCAAATGACAAATAGTTTGACTTTCTAAAACCTAGACACCAAGGGCTACAACTTTTGTTTTTCGATCATCTTCAAATTCTTTATAGATTACAAGATATGAACTTCCAAAGTTAGCCCTGTGCAGCAGAAAGTTTAACTTCGCGAACGCGAATCTGTCTCCGCGAATGCGAATCTGTCTCCGCGAACGTGATTCAAAAACCCATTCCTCCCATTTTCTCTTCGGGAATGCGATCCAATAGACGCGATCACGATGCACACTGCTGTAGCCAAAAACCATCAATTAAAAATGGCCTAGAAATAATCCGAAACCACCCTAAAACTCACCCGAACCCCTCGGGACACCATCCAAACATACCAACAAGTCCTAATACATTATACAAACTTATCCAAAGGCTCGAAAAGTCACAAATTACAAAACAATCATGACTCGACGATAAAAATCTTTCTTTCAACTTTTAAACTTTCAAACTTTGATGAACGCGTCTGAATCATATCAAAACATTCCGGAATGACACCATTACGCATAAGTCACAAATCACGATACGAACCTATTTCAAGGCTCGAAACCCAAATGAACATCGATATCACCAAAGTCCACCTCAAACCAAACTTAGAATATTCTAAAACCTTCAAAATGCCCACTTTCCACAATAAGCGTCGAAATGCTCCTAGGTGATCCGATACTCAATCCAAACATATGCCCAAGTCCGAAATCATCGTACAAACCTATTGAAACTTTCAAATCCCGATTCCGAGGTCGTTTACTCAAAAGTCAAACCTTAGTCAATTCTTCCAACTAAAAGCTTCCAAAATTAGAATTTTCCATCCAAATCAACTCTGAACTTCCCGAAATTCGATTCCGACTACACGTACAAGTCATAAAACATGAAGTGAAGCTACCTAAGGCCTCAAACCGCCAAGCGATGCACTAGAGCTCAAAACGACCAATCGTGACATTACAAGTTTAGGGTTCAAAATTCAAGCTTATAACGTGATCTATACTTGGCTTTGTTGATTGTATGATATTACTGTATTTGTTGGCCTAATGTACTAATTGCCACTCATTTACCACTTTGATATTATTTGCACTATATAAATTATCTTCTTACGCCTCGCTTATGAGTCTTCTGAATTTATGGTGCACACGTGCGCATGGCCCACTTTTCTGTTAGAGGTCATACCAATTAGAATGAGGTTGGTTCAGCAGCTAGGCTGGGTAAACCTTCATGCTCTCGGTACGTTACTCTCACCTTGGGTAAGCCGAGTCTAAAGCACACCCCCAGGATTTAAACCTAGAATAACATAGTCTCTTTGCCGGATCCCTATTAGGAACATTTGCTTGCATCACGTGCATTTGACTTTGGGAACTCAATATAGGGATTGGATCCATCTAGGACAGGTGTACCCAAAATTACAAGACCATCCTGATTCATCTTACGTGCTACTTGTGCATTTTGTTTGATCTGGTTTGCATGTAGACCGGTCTCTAGAATAGGGACAGAAAAGTTGAAAACAAAAAGAAAAAAAAAGGAATTAAAAATAAAGAATGAGAGGTGGGAAAGAGAAAATTCATCTGGTTCCTAAAATTTTCGGTATTTGAAAAATTCCGAAACTCTGCCGAATTTTTGAAAAAGAAAGAAAGGTCATTTCAAAATGAGCAAAAAATTTCAAGTATCATATTTCCCATGTTTTTTCAAAACTGGCCAAACTACGCATGCCTGATTCTCACTGGATGTGAGATACGTAGGCAACCTTCATCAAAAACCAAAAATTCAAAAAAAATATATATTCTTTTTCTTCTTTAGAAAACTTCCTTTCGTAAAGTTAATTAAACTTTTGAAAAAAAAAACAGCTGCTCAAAAATATTTTTGCTTTTCTTCAGAAGTTTGCTTTCGGATATAAAACAAGAAAAACTGAGAAATCCAAATTATTTTTGTTCTTCTTTAGAATTCTTTCTTTTAAAACTTTTCAAAAAAGGGGATATATATTACCTCTTATTTAGAAATCTTTCTTTCAAAACAAAAAACAAATCAAAATCCGAAAAATATTTTCTTTCTTTTTTAGAAGTCTTTCTTTCAAATAATTCCCAAAACAAATCAAAATCTGAAAAATATTTTCTTTCTTCTTCAGAAGTCTTTCTTTGAAATTCCCAAAAAAATGAAAAAATAATTCAAAATCTAAAATATTTTCCTTGTTATGAGCTTTTGTGGTATGGTTATCATATTAAAAAAAAAAGAAAAAAGTGATGAATAAATTAGAAAAAGAATTAGATTATTTACTTTGTTCCTGGTATCCCTGAACTACGTAATGGTCTGATTCATGCACCGTCATGATACGTAGACAATTCTCATCGAATGTGATCATAGCCATTAAATAAACTTAGTGAAAAACAACAAAAAAACTGAAGAAAGAAAAAGAAAGAAAAGAGTGACAAAAATAACAGAGAAAGACAAAGAGCGAAAAAAAACAAACAAAGAGAGAAAAACAAATGAGTGGAAAAAAAAATCAGAAAAGAGAAAAACAAAGAGTGACAAAAATAAAAAGAGGAAATCAAGGGTGACAAAAGTCCAAAATAAAGAGAGCGGTAAAACCAAAAGAAAGCGGGACTGAAATAAAAGAGTTACATATTGGAAAGGGACGTTTAAAGTCGGAATGAAACATGCAATCGTTTCAAACACATGGTAGAAACATTTAACTGTTTAGGTGCATTGCATCCCAACGTGCGACATCCTATCTATTAAATGTCTCAAAACTAACAAGGTTGTTGTATGCGCAATTTAGCTAGGTTCTATTCAGGTGGTTGGTTTTGTTGGAAATCTGGCTTCCCATCCTTACTTCACAAGATCTAAAAGAAAGGTTCTGATGGCCTCCCAAAGCAATCTACCAATTATTAATCCTGAGGATAGCCCCACACCGACTACTCCACAACCAGAATCAGCAACTGCTGAAGAGAATAGGATGTTGCGTCTCCGTATGTTGGAAATGTAGGACGCTTGGTCTACTGGTAGGGAACTGCCGAGTGCAATCCCTGGGTTCCCTAAAATGATCCCAAGGTCAGGTGGGAATACTACCAATGTCTCTGTGTCCAACCCGTTCATCCCATGCGGGTACCCTCCAATGCCGTCAAACAGTCCTAGCATGTCTTTTGTGGTTCGCCCCTAGGTACCGATTTCCAGGGCACCTCCAGTATTGTTCTCCACAGTGCCTGTCTTTACCGCAGTGCAGCCAACTGTGCCCAGGCCGTGTTTTGAACCTCCGACTTTCACATTCCAGGGCCCACAATTTCAACAAGATATGACCTATATCACTCTGGACTCATATACTTAACCTCCACAGTATGATTTCCCCGTTGAACCGGAAAGAATGGCCAAGAATCCTGAGCAAAAAGAAATGGCTCGGAAGATGAAAAACTTGGAGCAGAGTTTAAAGAATTGTAATGACCCGGCCGGTCGTTTTGAGCTCTAGCGCATCGTTCGGCGGTTTAAGACTTGTACGCATAGTCGGAATTTAATTTTGGGAAGTTCGGATGTAATGACCCGACCGGTCATTTTAAGAATTCGCGTCCCACTCGGTGGCTTAAGGTCTCGATCATCTTCGTATTATGTATTATGTCTTGCGTGTATAGTCAAGTTCGATTTTTGGATGTTTGAGGATCAATTTGGAAGATAGATTCTTGATTTAGAAGCTTAAGCGGTTAGAGTTGACCATTGTTTTGACTTTTGTGTAAACGGCTCTGAAATGTCATTTTGATGATTTCAATAGTTTTGTATTGTGATTTTGGACTTAGGCGTGCGTTCGGATTTAGAGTTGGAGGTCCATAGGGTAATTTGCATCATTTCGACAAAAATTGAAAAGTTGTTTTGAAGGGTGAGAGGTTTGGCTAGGAGTTAACTTTGTTGATATTTTGCTCGGATTGTGATTCTGAGAATTGGATAAGATTTGTTATGTCATTTGAGAAATGCATGCAAAAGTTGACGTCATTCCGGGCTGATTTGATATATTTCGGCACGCGTTTTGGAAGTTGGAAGATATGGAAAATCATAAATTCGATTCGAGGTGCGATTATTAATTTCAATGTTGTTTGATGTGATATGAGGCTTCGACTAAGTTCATATCGTGTTTTAGGACGTATTGGTATATTTGGTTGAGGTCCCGGGGTCCTCGGGTGGATTCCGGATGGTTAACGGATCGGATTTTGGACTTAAGGAAATGCAGAGGAGTTTTGGACTGGTGCCATCGCACCTGTGATAGATTTGATCGCAGGTGTGATACCGCATAGGCGAGGAAGTGATCGCAAAAGCAAAATAGGAAGAGCTGGACAGTGATCGCAAGTGCAAAGTACTTTTCCGCACCTTCGTGATCGCGGACGCGGAGATGAAGATGCAGAAGCAAAAACTGGCAGTTGGGTGTGTGCTCGTAGAAGCGAGAATTCTTGCGCACCTGCCACATCGCAGGTGCGGTGCCTGGGAACGCAGAAGCAAAGGGAGCGCATGAGTGAAATGTTTGTTCGCAAAAGCGAGCTCGCAAGCGCGCATCATTGTCTATAAATGCGGAAGACCTGGGCAAAATCATATAAATTGAGGGTTTGGCCATTTTCTTCATATTTTGAGTTATAGACTTCGGATTTGGGCGATTTTTGAAGGGTTCTTCACGTGGTTGTTTGGAGTAAGTGATCTTTACCCAGATTTAATTTTATTTCATGGTTTTATCTTTGTTTCATCATTAAATTAGTGAATTGAATGGAAGAAAAATGAGAATTTTGTAAAAAGCTTTCAAAAATGTAAAATGAGGATTTGAAGGGCGATTCGATATCGAAATTTGATAAATTTGGTATGGTTGGACTCGTATTGAAATTGGTGTTCAGGTTTTATAAATTTTGTTAGGTTCCGCAGTGCGGGACCGTGGGTTGACTTTTGGGTTGACGTTTTAGTTTTAATGAAAGATCGAAGCTTTAGTATCCAGAATTGTTTCCTATGAGTTTTATTTATGATTTGAAGTTATTTTGGCTAGATTTGAGCCATCCGGAGGTTGTTTCACTCGAGAAGGTCATTTTAGAGTATCGGTCGAGCTTATTTGAGGTAAGTATCTTGTCTAACTTTGTGTGGGGGAACTACCCCTTAGTATTTGAGTCATTTCTGATAATTGTGTCATGTGAAGGCCGTGTACACGAGGTGACGAGTACGTACTCGGGCTTAATTATGAAAATTTGACCATTTAGGGCCCTTAGGTTCTTATGTTCATTAGATATGAAGTTGTTTTACCATGTTAAATCCTACACTTAATAAATTTACCCTTACGTGTCGTATTTGGAATTTATTTAATTCATGTTTTATCCTTGTTGCCAATTGAACCCTTATGTGCCTTAATTGAAGTTGTTGCCTCTTTTATTGACATGCTATATTTTCTGTAATTGCTTATCCTTAATTGAAGTCATTATCATCATTTCTGTAATTGCTTATCCTTAATTGAAGTCATTATTATCTTTTTCGTAATTGCTTATCCTTAATTGAAGTCATTATCATCATTTCTGTAATTGCTTATCCTTAATTGAAGTCATTATTATCTTTTTCGTAATTGCTTATCCTTAAATGAAGTTTTGTTATCCATTTTCATTGTTTCCTTATTTCGTATTCATTATTTTACTATTGAATTCTTACTTGAAATTGCTATTTCTTGGAATATCTTATTGTTGAAATTGGTATTGAGATGCAAAAGCCGTGATTCCTATTGAGGCAAGGTGTTAAGTTGTGAAATATCATTCCATTGAGTTATTCTTCCGGTTATTATTGTTGAGACGCTGTGTACATTGTGGTTAAGTTGTGGGCTCCTTATTGTGAAATTCTGTTATTGTTTGGTTTCTCTGGCAAATTGTGATATTGGTCACTTGAGGTATGATTTGTGATACATTGTGATATTGATATACATGCGGTGGTATAAGGCCTGGGTGTGAAAACACATGCGGTGAGATAGGGTGGGCTTGATACACGTGGCTAGTAGGGGAACTACTAGAAGCCATGCAGTGTGATAAGGTGGGCTAAAACGCGGGATGCTATTTCGGGAAAAATAATTTTTAAAACTAAATGTAAAGACTTCCGCGGTGATATAAGAAAATATTGGGATTTATTTTGTGATTTAAGACTACGAGGCGGTACCTCGGTAGTGACTCTTGTTGACATTTCTCATTCCTTTGTACTTATCTTTGATCGTTGTTTCCTTAGCATACTATTAATTGTCTTTCTACGTGTTGTACTATTTGCTTAGTTTTGTGTAGCTAATCTTGTTATTCTATTCGTTGTTTCAATTTCATTATGATTTGTGATGACTTGTGATGGTCTTGGGGCATTGTAATTATTGATTGTTATGCAGTGGTGTGCCTACCTTGTGTGAGTTTTACCTTGTACATTTTGTGGTAATCGTTTCTATGTGCCATTCATTTTCTCTATTCTTACTTGTTGACTTGAATTGTGATAGAACACTTGCACAAGCATACACGTAATTAATCTCCCATATTGGTTTGAGAAGATAAACCTTGATGTCTATTGATTATTTACACATATTCTCATATACCTGCCTTCTATGTGAGAGTTATCCTGTTGGCACATGAGATGTTCGTGTAGCCAAGAGTTATTGTTATTGTTGGCACGTGAGTGGCCCGTGCGGATATTAGATATTGTCACTCTCTTGGCACGTGAGTCATTCGTGCTGTTATGAATTGTAATGTGAGCATAAGATGCCGAGTGATTAGGGTTCACGAATTGGGACCTGTGATTTGTGATTTTGAGGTTTGGTACCTCTTGGGAACTCTTGGGCAAACCTAGTGTGAAAGCAGTTGTTCCTATTGAGTTGTTACCTGTTTTCCTTTATTTGGTTTCACCGGATATAAACTGTGTTCATCCTACTCTACAGTGTTATTACCTATTGTGTCTTGGTGCTAACTGTTGCTTTTAGTTCCTATTACAAACATTGTATTATTATTGTCCTCATGACTAGCTTTATATTGATATTGTTCCCTGTTAGTACTACAATTATACTTGTTTACGTTGTTTAGTCCAATGGTTGTCTTGACTGTTCCTCGTCACTACTCCACCGAGGTCAGTCTTGATACTTACTGGGTATCGCTGTGGTGTACTCATGCTATACTTCTGCACATTTTTGTGCAGATCTAGGTGCCTCGGATGTTGTTAATTATTAGCTAGCGGGTCGAGCATTGCTGTGGAGACTCAAGGTAAACCTGTCATCGCATTCGCAAGTCTTGGAGTCACCTTCTGAAACTTCATCTTGTACTGTTTATTTCTCTTCCGGAAGAGTTCGTGGTGTTATGGGTAGTGTTTATCTTCAAACATTTTTGAAACTCGGGCACGTGGGCCCGAGGGTTAACTTGTTGACTTTTCGAGCAGAGTTAGAAATTTGTTATAAATTGATTAATTATGAGTGCTGGGGTATATGTTTATGGCTTTGCATGTTGTTTGACTAGTTTCGGATTGTTTGGCTTTGAATTGAGAAGTTAGAGAGGCATTTGAGCTGGTTATTGGAATTTCGGGGCGAGGTAAGTCTCCTGTCTAACTTTGTGAAGGGAAAACTACCCCATAAGTATTAAAAATTATTATGTGCTACTAGTTGTGGGTGCTATGTACGCACGAGGTGATGAGAGTCTGTACGTAGCTAAAAGCATGTTTATGTCCGGGTAGACTTAGGACTTTATCATGTAATATTTGAATTATATGAACTAATTATGTTAGCTTAATTAAGTGAATATATAATTGAAATTTGATTTGGGAATATATTAGGCCGAGCTTTATTATCTTGAGTTGTTTGGCTAGATATTTGATAAATGGTAAAAATCATATTTACTTTATGCTCATGCGCATGTGTTGTAAGCACGCGACTCGTAATTCGATAAGTTTCTTCCTTTCCTATGGATCGGGCTGAACGCCTTGGGAGTATATTGAGATGCATCTCTGGTTCACACCAATCGACCCTCGGCAGTGTACACACCACTCTGGATCTGGTCGTACGATCTCGGCATAATCGTGTGTGATACCGCTAGCAGTCCGGATATTCATGAGATTCCCCTTTTATTGAGACTTGGTGTTTATATAGTATTCCATTTTTGTTTGAGATTGCATTTTATACTTCTGATCTTATGAGATAGCATAAGAGATTTGAGAGATTTACATAGTCAAAGGAAATGTTGGAGGATTGTGTTAGCTACTGTTTTACTTCATTCTTACTCTTGCACGTCATATCTGTTTATGATTTATCATACTAATTTATTAGACCACTAGTAAGTGTTGATGTCGACCCCTCATCACTACTTCTCCGGAGTTAGCCTAGATACTTATTGGGTACACTTTGATTTATGTACTCGCGCTACACTTCTGCACTAAATGTGTAGGATCTGACAAGTTTATTTGGTGGTCATCTAGGCGCAACTGCTGAGGAGACATATGGTGAGTTGCATTCCAGGCTACGTATCACAGCCCACAGAGTCTCCATCGTATTATTTACTCTATCATGTTTAATTTATATTTCAAACAGATGTTGTATTATTATTGTACTCTTAGTAAATGCTCATGCACTTGTGACACTAGGTTTTGCGATATTCTAGTTGATGATTATGGATTTGCATATTGTTATCACATTTTATCTTTACACCTTACTGATTATGTATGTACCCATGATTTGAAATACGTAAGTTTCTTTACTTAATAAAATTTATGATTTTGAAAGTAATAAAATGAACAATTAACGTGATAGTTCACCGTTGGCTTGCCTAACGGCGACATTGGGCGCCATCACGGCCTATAGTGGGTTTTGGGTTGTGATACCTTGGTATCAGAGCTCTAGGTTCACTTAGGTCTCACGAGTCATGAGCAAGTCTAGTAGAGTCTTGCGGATCGGTACGGAGATGTCTGTACTTAGTTTTGAGAGGCTACCGGGCTGTTAGGAGCACTTCCCTTCTTGATTCCTCATTGTGCAGTTTGGTTCCATTGAAGCTTATGCCTTCATTTCCTTCCTTCTCCTTTTTATACGATGTTGAGCGCTCGTGATCAATTGGGCATCGAGGAGTTGTAGTGGTACTGCAGCTATGGTGCAGGAAGTATCTCCCTGCATATTTGAGCGAGTTATTATCGTCATCTTGTGGAAGGGTGCTCTGTCGTTTTAGCCCAGTGCTAGTGTTGCCTATGGTTTTGAGGCTATGCACAGTGTATTATGATGTTCATGCTTTGTTATCGTGCAGTGTCAGTGTGAATGGTAAAGTGCATATCTATGTGTCACAGCAATGAATGACTCGAAAGAAGGATTACTCGATTCATGATTTAGAAGTTCGACATTTAAGTCTGGCAGAGGAAAGGCAATTGGACAATGGATGTTCAGACCTTGGTTAGCGGAGTAGCGAGACTTGATATTTTGAGCGTGGTGGGAATTCTCATTGCAGTGTGGTGTCGTCGTCCTTGTTGGAACGCATTAAGGCTCATCGACATTATGGTCTCCTTTGGAATTTCCTTCGGGATAGGGTGTTGTGGAATGGTGCCTAAGCAGCGGTTATCATAGATGGCAATGTATGGCGGCTTTAGAGCCGAAACAATATTTCTAGTGTGGTGGTTCGAGAAAGATGATCTTCGAGGAGGCTTAGAATTGGTAGCAATTTATTATTTTGGTGCTACAGAGATGGATTATAATTGGAGGCAATATTTGGGCAGCAAAGGGTGAGAAAGGACATGATGGGAGGTGTCTCGTGGAGGTTGAATTGTTAGAGTTTGGGTAGTTCATTCGAAAGATGGTTAACTCAGGGTAGGAATGTTAGCGTATCGTATGGATCTCGTGGTAGGATGGCCACATACTTCCAGAAGGCTTGATGCAACTATGGTCATGGTGAACAAAGGAATAAGTATGTGTAAATTGTTTGAGATGGTGGCTTCATGCTTTGGAAGTTTGAATATGACTTTGAGTTTTGGATGTGTTGCTGGACCTTCGTTTGATGTTGATAGAAATGGACGGGCATTTTTGGTTGGTGGGCGAGCGCGGGCTCATAAGGATTAACTGATTTTGTTATGGATGTAGTCAAGTCAATATCGTTGGAAGATATCAATATGGGGTTACACAGGTGGGCTATCTCCTGTAAAGTGTTAGGAGTTGTGTGATTTCTATTAAAGGTCCTCCGAAGAACTTTATTTTCAATCCAACATGAAGTATGTACTGTGATGTGAGCTGGGGTCGCTTTAATAGATGGTGTAGTAGTCATGAGGTTGAGTGTGTGATTGGACATGATAATTCAAGTGGTGTTATGAAGGTTAATAAGAGATTACGAGGAATTTAGTGAAGCGACGGTGCAAAATCGTGGTAACCGGGGTGGAGGAGTCATTGTGAATTATGGATTCATGTGATGGTGGCTTGAAGCTAAGTGGGGGAGCCCACCGTCTACGAATGGGTCACGTGGTTGTATGCCTTGGCAATATCGGGTTATCGGTACGTTGGTAGATCGGTTATGACTAAGGAAAGAAAACATCAAGGGTAATTCGGGCAAAAGACTTGATGATTGTGTGCTACATTTCACCTTATCGATTTCTGTACATATTATTTTGGATGACTCAGAGTTTATACTTCTTGTGGATGCGATGTACAGGTAAAAGAATTCGTCTGATTGTTTGTTTGGAAGTGTTCATGTGCCAGCAAAGCACTAGTGTTGGTTATACATTCGGGACCAGGTGAGAATGGGTGACTCTCAACAATGGTTCTAATGGGTTCAAGAATTAAAGCACGATGTCTAAGGATTTTGGGTTTGTTATGTGGCAGAGGGCTGGGTTTTGCAGCTGTAGGTGAAGAATACTTGGGGAATTTCTTTGTTATTTTTGGGTTTACGGTGGAGTGTTAGAGAAACAACTTCGGATTCGTAGGAGGTCTTTCAGGATAGGTGTACCAGTTGGCGATACTATTGTGTGCACGAGGAAGGTATGAGATGTCTTATGGGTATCAAGACGATGTGGTCTCGTGATTTGGGTCACTTGAGATGAGTGTTGTTTGAGGTCCATTAAGTGTTTGAATAGGACTATGGTTCCAAGGGCAAGTCAATAGTAAATTAGAAGAAGTTGAGTCAGTTAGTAATAGTTTGAATCAGCATGGTTGTGGAAATGATCAGTTCCTTCAGTGTGTTAAGTTATACATGTGATTCGTGGATGTGCGTGCGGACTTGACAGTCTCTGTAATTTGATTGATTTGGAAAGTCTTTGATTCTGACGGCCTTGCCGTGTGTAAATGGATCCCAGAAAAGTTATGGCGGTTTAGACTACGACTCGAGGTTTGTATTTTTTGCGATTATGGGAATTTGGTTGCATGTTATGATTGTTCTTCTGAAATGAGTTGGGTGAAAGGGGTTCTAGTCGATGAAGTGTTTATTTTACTGGTAGTTCAGGGGTTATGATGGGATTCTTGTAACTCTTGCGTGGTGGCATAATAGGTGCAATAGTGGTATGGAAATTAGAAGATGAGGATCAAGGTTGCGATTCGATTTTGATAACAATCTCACGAACTTGGAGGAGTGGAGGAAAGAATTCAGGTGTTAAGAGTAAGCTGGCATTATTTAATGTCGCTTGAGGATGGTGTTCTATGGAGGAAGCATTGTGCATTGGTTTGTGGATTCTTAATTGGCATTACAAAAAATAGCATGTTCGATGGCCATTGATGTTCATATTTTGCTACATGGCACGGAAGGTTTTGGGAATATATCCTACGGGAAGATCGTATCAGTGCGACGTGTTAGTCACTTGATTGCAATAGATTGAAACCAAGTATGAAGATTCTGGTGTTGTCACTAATGTGAGAGTTATGCCTGAAAGGTGCTCTATTCCTTTGGTTGTGGACTATGGGAGTTTGTTCCGAATTTGATGATTGCTCATATGTGTCATGAATATGGTCATTGTGGATCCTTGAAAGGTTATTGGCTCAATATGGGATGATAATAATCGGCTTGAGGTCTGTTAGTAGGTCTAATATGAATGCATGCTCTATATCAGGGTAGACATGTTCATTCAGCATGGCATCGTTTATAGAGGAGTCTTTGGGTGTTAGATGTTATTCTTGTCGTAAGCTATCCCATGTAATACCCTACTATGTCGAGGGGTTGTGAGGCGACTTGATTATTTGCGTGTGCTTTGTGATCTCGTGTAGCTTGTGGTGTTATATGAGCAAGATGGCTCTCGAGATGTAGGTCATTTATTGCACCTTAGTCGTGCTAGCGCTTGGCGCTATCCGTCTCTTCAGGGTTGTATATATGCACGTGACATGCTTGTGGTCGATATTCGAGTATTTCGTAGGCATGGGCATTATGGCTTGATAGATATTTCCGTATTTATTATTATGTGTGGATCTGGTGGCATGCCGCCACGGGTATGTTGTTGGGATCGGGTTGCATGCCGTAATGATGCCATGCGTGGATCGACTTGCACGCCACAATAATGAGATGTTGAGTATGGTTCCTTATGCTTAATTGTGTGCCTTGTTTCCCATCTCTGAGATAGGTTCAGAGCATCTGTTCAGCTGTTTATTCGTTACGCGGGCTAGGAAGTTCCTTGCCAGAGTTCGTTCTTTCTTATGAGTCATATTCGAGTTGTAGCTTGTTGGCTCATGGATGGCGTCATATGAGGTATTATATGGTATTTGAGGTGGTTTATGGCCTGACCAGTTTGTAACTGGGTGAGACGGGGTTATTAAAATTGAAATCAGTGTGATCGGATTTATGTAAGGTATATCAAAGAGGAAATGCCACCATTCAGTTCAGAATGAGGTAATGGTTCTTGTCAAGCGGAGAGACTCCATGATTTATTGATTGGGAAGGTGATTATGAGCGTTTACGTGTCGCTTTCATCGTTGCAGTATTGCGAGAGTTGGAATGCGGCGTATATGTGTTATGAGGTGCATTACGGTCATCGAATTCGTGAAAATTCAGTTGTTGTGGTTGCAGGATGTTATTATGGGCATACGAGTCATGCAGTACGATGTGTGATTGAAACATGGGTGAGTGATCATGTTTTGGGTTCAGTGTTTATGACTGATACGGTGTTTGTATGTTAGAATCTGGCATCGTTGAGGATTCCAGATGTTGGAATTTGGTTCTAAGGCTTGTGGGCTATGGTAACAGGAAGGATCGTTAGTCTGGATCGAGCAAATGGGCTCACATGGTTTGTGGTGGCACAAGCAGGTGCATGAGGTGATAATCAGTTGTTTTGGGCAACTCCAGAGCGGTTCTTGGCACGTTCGAGGACAGACGTATGTTTAAGTGGGGGAGAATGTAACGACCCGACCAATCGTTTTGAGCTCTAGCGCATCGTTTGGCAATTTAAGGCCTTGAGTAGCTTCACTTCATGTTTTACGACATGTATGCATAGTCGGAATTTAATTTCGGAAAGTTCGGAGTTGATTTGGATGGAAAATTTCCAATTCAGAAGCTTTAAGTTGGAAGGTTTGACTAAGGTTTGACTTTTGAGTAAACAACCTCAGAATCGAGATTTGAAGGTTTCAATAGGTTCTCATGATGATTCTGGACTTGGGCGTATGTTTGGGTTAAGTATCGGGTGATCCAGGAGCATTTCAGCTCTTATAGTGGAAAGTTGGCATTTTGAAAGTTTTAGAATTTCCTACGTTTGATTTGAAGTGGACTTTAGTGTTATCGATGTCTGTTTAGATTTCGAGCCTTGGAATAGGTTCGTATCGTGATTTGTGACTTGTACGTAACGTTTGACATCATTCCGGAATGTTTAAGTATGATTCAAACGCGTTTCATCGAAGTTTGAATGTTTGAATGTTTAAAGAAAGGTTTTGATCGTCGATTCATAGTTTTGATGTTGTTTGGTGTGATTTAAGGCCTCGAGCAGATTTGTGTCATGTTTTGGGACTTGTTGGTGTGATTGGACGGGGTCCCGGGAGCCTCGGGTGTATCTCAGGATGGTTTCAGGTCATTTCTCCATGTTTTGCTGCTATTGTTGTTGGTTCTGGTGTTGTTCATCCCCACCGCCTAGGGGTTATCGCATTCGCGAAAAAGGATCGCGGCTGCCGGATTTTTTCTGCTTCGCATTCCCGTATATGGTCACGTGTTCGTGAAGGTTTGGGAAGCTAGGCTCTGCGTTCGCGATGAAGAAGTTGGACTGGTGGCTGACTTAGTCTTCGCGTTTGCGGAAGGGCAGACGCATTTGCGGTGGGCAAGCTTGTAAAGCTTCGCGTTCGCGTGCCCTTTCTCGTGTTCGCATAGAGGAGTTTGGCAGCTGAAGCTGGATGTGCTTGGCGAATGTGAGGGGATTTCCGCGTTCGCGATGAAGGTTGCATGGGCAGTGTATAAGATTGCAATAAACGAGTTTTGGCTCATTTTATCTCAAATCTTCCATGGGAGCCGAGCTTAGGGCGATTTTGAAGGAGATTCTTCGTCATCCATCACTAGGTAAGTGACTTCTGCACATTGTGATTAAAATACATGAACTATAAACGAATTATACATGGATTTGAACATGAAAATTGGTGGAAATTGTGAGATTTTGAAGAAAACCTAGAATTTATATTTTTGGATTTTGACCACGAAATTGGATATGGAATTGAAAATAAATTATATATTTGACTTTTCTAGCGGAGTTGGGAATTTGTTATAAATTGATTAATTATGAGTGTTGGGGGTATATTTTCATGGATTTTCATGTTGTTTGACAAGTTTCGGATCGTTTGGCTTTGAATTGAGGAGTTAGAGAGGCATTGGAGCCGGTTATTGGAACATCGGGGCGAGGTAAATCTCCTATCTAACTTTGTGAGGGGAACTACCCCGTAAGTATTAAAAGTTGTTGTATGCTACTAGTTATGGGTGCTATATACGCACGTGGTAACGAGAGTCCGTACGTAGCTAAAAACATGTTTATGTCCAGGTAGACTTAGGACTTTATCATCTAATATTTGAATTATTTGAACTTATTATGTTAGCTTAATTGAGTGAATTTATAATTGAAATTTGATTTGGGAATATATTAGGCTGAGCTTTATTACCTTGAGTTGTTTGGCGAGATATTTGATAAACGGTAAAAATCATGTTTACATTATGCTCATGTGCCTGTGTTGTAAGCACGCGACTCGTAATTCGATAAGTTTCTTCCTTTCCTATGGATCAGGCCGAACGCTTAGGCAGTATATAGAGATGCATCTCTGGTTCAAGCCGGTCGACCCTCTGTAGTATACACACCACTCTGGATCGGGCCGTACGACCTCAGCATAATCGTGCGTGATACCGCTAGCAGTCCGAATATTCATGAGATTGCCCTTTTATTGAAACTTGGTGTTTATATGGTATTCCTTATTCGTTTGAGATTGCATTTGAAACTTATGATCTATTGAGATAGCATAGGAGATTTGAGAGATTTACATAGTCAAAGGAAATGTTGGAGGATTGTGTTAGCTACTATTTTACTTCATTATTACTCTTGCATTTCTATCTCTTTATGATTTATCATATTGGATTATTGCACCACTAGTAAGTGTCGATGTCGACCCCTCATCACTACTTTTACGTGATTAGGCTAGATACTTACTGAGTACGCATTGATTTACGTACTCACGCTACACTTATGCACTAAATGTGCAGGATCTGACAGGTTCATTTGGTGTTCATCTTGGCGCGTAGGCACAACTACTGATGAGGCTTTATAGTGAGTTGCATTTCAGGATACGTATCGCAGCCCACAGAATCTCCATCGTATTAATTACTCTATCATGTCAAATTTATATTTCAGGCAAATGTTGAATTATTATTGTACTCCTTAGTAAATTTTCATGCACTTGTGACACCGGGTTTTGGGATATTCTAGTTGATGGTTACGGATTTGCATATTATTATCACCTTTTATCTTTACGTCTTATTGATGATTTTATATTCTTAAGTTTCCTTACTTAATAAAACTTATGATTTTGAAAGTAATAAAATGAACAATTAACGTAATAGTTCATCGTTGGCTTTCTTAACGGTGACGTTGGGTGCCATCATGGCCTATAGTGTGTTTTGGGTCGTGACAAGAATATGCAGGGCCTGAGCGGCCAAAATATTGTATCTTACTCTGACTTGTGTATGCTTCCCCACGTCCACTTGCCAGCTGGCTTCAAGACGCCAAAATTTGAAAAGTACGATGGGTAGAGGGACTCGATCGCTCACCTAAAAGGATACTCAACTAGCTAAGGGGCGCCGATGGAAGAGACGAGATGTTAATGGCCATGAGAAAGCCGTTCACTGAGGCCATCAAAATTGGAGAGATGGTCGAAATGGTTTAAACAAGGGCCGAATCTCGAGTCAGGCCGCCTTCAAACCCATATCGCAGGCCGTGCAGAACGGCTCGGGGAGTTCGGCGAACAAAAATAAGAGAGAAGAGGGAGCCATGATGGCTTCGAGCTCGAGGGGGGCCCGCAGGTCATTCAACCAATCATATATGCCTCCTAAGGTCTCACAACACTACGACCCCCATCAAGATGCTGCTTATGTTGTGGCACCGCCTCACTATGCGGTGATGAATGCACAACCTTACACGCGGCCACAACATTATACACAAAATAAAGCTCCGCCTCCCAGAAATGCTCGTCCCTACCAATCTCCACATAATCTCTAACAGAATGTTCCCCAATACAATCCTCTCCCGAGAGAGCCTCCCAGAAGAAATCAATTCACCCTTATTGGTGAATCGTATTCAAGTTTGTTTCAAAAGTTAATCAAGCTAGGTCTGTTGTAGCCAGTGGCCTCGAACCAGCTGAACCCTAAGTCCCCCTCGCACCGAGCTGATGCTAGATGTGAATACCACTATGGAATATTAGGACACAATACAGAGGACTGTTGGATCCTCAAGAGGGCAGTTGAAGACTTGATAGATTCTAAAAGAATCGTTCTTAGGGATGAAGAGGCTCCCAATGAGACCAACAATCCTTTGCCTACTCACAACAACGGGCCAACCGTTGGAATAATTGATGATGATGGGGAATTTGATCCGGGATTGAAAGCCATTGTATCCATTGTCGTGACAGAAGGAAAAATCTAAAAACAGGCGCCAAACCTGAAAAGTTCCATGTTAGATGGGAGTCCCGGTAGCCATTCTTGTCGTCCTTTCTGCGTCCGGATTATTTCAGGGTGTAATCCGGATGTTTTACTTTACTGCCTTACTTTCTGATGTAAACCCTTATATTTTTTTAAAAAATCAAATAAATGAAATTAATATTTCATCGTCCATGAATGTCTCTTTTCTTAATCTTGTCACTTTTCCTATTCTCTTTTCAGTTCTGTTAATGCAGATTTTAGTAACATGACATGCTTGTAGACATCATGACCAGATCCTAAAACACTGTCAGACTTCGAAATAATGAATCAAGAAAGAGAATGTGTTGAATATAAGGCTTGTAAGAAAATAATCAAAGAATTGGAATAGTTAGTCTAAACTACATCCGAATGAAATCGAACTTACTTGGTTGGTTTATAGCACTGAAGTTGTAGTACCTGCAGGAGTTGAGATTTCCTCTATTCCGATCATTGTTGAAGTCGAGATCGAGGATGAAGATTGGTTCAAGACCCAACTAAAATAATTGACTTTGATTGATGAAAAGCGATTGGCCATAGTTTGTAACGGGCAGTTGTACCAAAAAAGAATAGTCCGTGCCTACTATAAAAAAGTGCAGCCCCAGAATTTGGAAGTGTGGCAACTTGTTCTGAGACGTATTCTCCTGCATCATGAAGAAGCTAAAGGAAAATTTGCTCCAAAGTACAAAGGTCCATACATTGTAACCATAGTTTTGACGAATGGAGCATTGTACTAGGGAAACATCGAAGGAACTGTCAATGCAGATACACTCAAAAGGTACTATGTTTGACCCTTTACGCAGCTTTAATGCTCTCTGATTGGGATGACGAAGGATTTCATTCTTACTACCCAAAAACTATTAACACGTTTGCTAACTCTTTGAGCCAGATACTTTTCCTTGGCCACCCTCTTTGGAACCTTGTATATAATGAGAAATAAAAGGAAAAGAAAAGAGAGTGATTGAAACAAAAAAAATGGAAAAAAAAAGAAGGAAAAACAACAAAAAATGAAAAAAGGAGGAAAAAACAAAAATATAAAACAAAAGCTCATGTTGATTGAACTACGTTCGACCTGATTCTGAAAGGATACGTAGGCAGCCTCACTCTGGGGTTCGGTCACACCAAACAAAAATCCCCATTCCCTCAAAAGTTGAAATTGGGGCAGCAATTATGACGTTTTGGCGATGATTTCGTCTGGAAGGTTCCAAAGTTATAGTTCAATCCAAAATTATTTTTATCCAAATCCCTTTTAAGTCCTTCCGACCAATCAGCGAGAATGTGTAAAATCAGAAGTCACAGATATTTGGACCTGGAGCCATCAAGAAATGAGAGAAATAAAGTGCGAAAGTCTTATCTGTGAAAACCTTCACGGGCACCGTAAGACGATGATGAGTAGAGAAATTGAAAATGAGAGAGTCTTGTTAGTGAAAATTGCAAAGGGAACTATAAGGCAATAGTGAGAAGAGAAATAAGAGAGGTCAGCTGGTGAAAACCCGCAAAGGGCACTACTGATCGAAAAGAGGATCATCATAACCATGGCATCAACACAGTCCTGGGAAGGTTTCTCAGTTTCAAGACAAGAGTTGCGATGAGTTTCTGAAAGTCAGACGGTTTACACAGATTAGGCATCCAGTCCAAAAGCTATGTCATGTTCATTGATGCCCGCGTCTACTTCCAGATAAGTCCTTCTTTTCCTTTCCCCGAAAGGGACACCTCTTGTTTAAACTCATTCTCTATTCCATTATTTGTTTTTCTTTGAATCCCTTTTAGTCTAACTTTGTTCCAAAAACTAAGGCAAAGAAGAGATGGCAAGACCGATTTACAACACTCTCGTTCGACACAAGCTGATATATTCAAAGGTACCCAGCCACGGTAAGGGCATCAAGTCGACCCTGACTGGTCATAGTGGTAGATGCTTTGAAGTTGAAAAATCTAGGAAGAAGGAAATCAAGTTGAAGTGCCTACAAGAACAAAATGAAGTAGAAAAGTTTAAGTCCCACACGACTAACCGTCTTGCAAAGTTTGAAAAGTCAAAGGTTCTCCAATGCTCTGAAATTGGAACTTTGAAGAAATAAGTCAAAAGATAAATTCCCACAAAGGCAAAATAAAGTTGGAAAGGTTAAGTTCTGATACGTAACTAGCCGTCATGGCAAAAGTTTGAAGAGACAAAGGTTTTCCGGGGCCAGAAATTCAATCGGTGTTCAGGAAATAACCAGTAGCAGTTGAAAGCATCATAAAAAGAAGATGGACCATGATCAAGTGATTGAAATACTCAAGGTCACAAAATCAACCATCGTTTTGAACTAACAATCGTTCTTTGCTGAAAAACGGAAAACATATGCAATCCAAAAACAACCTTGCAACAAGCATGTGCGACCAAAAAGGAAATCGCGCGGAGACTAAAAACAGCTCTGCAACAATAAAAACTCTCAAAAAAGGGAAGTCTTCTAAAAATTCCTTCCTGTATTTTACTCACTCTCTAAGTATTTAAAAAAACGAAAAGGAAATTTAGAAATCATGGAAGTATAGGGTACACCAATCCCTAGCTACATCTTCTAACTTAAGGGACACCATTCCCCTGTTGATGTGTTAGACATATGGTACACCACTCCCTAGGCTTTTTCCAGTATAGGGTACACTAATTCCTAGCTGTGTTTTCCAACATAGGGTACACCACTCCCTAGTTGATTGAGCTTGAATGCAGGGTACACCACTCCCTGATATCATTCTTAGACATAGGGTACACCACTCCCTAGTCTCCTTACCAGTATAGGGTACACCACTCCCTAGTTGTGTTTTCCAACTTAGGGTACACCACTCCCTAGTTGATGATATTTTAGACATAGGGTACACCACTCCCTAGTCTCTTTACCAGTATAAGGTACACCAACCCCTAGCTGTGTTTTCCAACATAGGGTACACCATTTGCTAGTTGATGATATTTTAGACATAGGGTATACAACTCCCTAGTCTCTTTACCAGTATAAGTACACCAATCCCTAGCTGTGTTTTCCAACATAGGGTACACCACTCCCTAATTGATTGAGTTTAAATGCAGGGTACACCATTCCCTGATATCATTACTAATAGATCTTAAATGCAGGGTGCACCACTCCCTGATATCATTATTATTGATCGACCTGAAACGCACGGTACACCACTCCCTGATATCATTCCTAGACATAGGGTACACTACTCCCTAGTCTCTTTACCAGTATAGGGTATACCAATCCCTAGCTGTATTTTCCCACATAGGTTACACCACTCCCTAATTGATTGAGCTTAAATGCAGG
Organism: Nicotiana otophora; assembly: GCA_000715115.1. Lineage (NCBI taxonomy): Eukaryota > Viridiplantae > Streptophyta > Magnoliopsida > Solanales > Solanaceae > Nicotiana > Nicotiana otophora. The sequence goes on along the minus strand of AWOL01S0073646.1, from coordinate 650 downwards.
GTACACCACTCCCTGATATCATTACCAATTGATCTTAAATGTATGGTACACCACTCCCTTATATCATTACTGTTTGATTGAGCTGAAATGCAGGGTACACCACTCCCTTATATCATTCCAAATATAGGGTATACCACTCCCTAGTCTTTTACCAATATAGGGTAAACCAATCCCTAGCTGTATTTTCTAATATTGGGTATACTACTCCCTAGTTGATTTGATCTTAAGTGCATGGTATACCACTCCCTGATATCATTGTTAATATAGGGTACACCATTCCCTAACTGCATTTTCAAGACATAAGGTACATCAATCCTTAGTTGAGATATCATTTGAACAATAAGGGGACACATCTCGAAAAAACATGTCACGACCCAAAATCCAACTAGTCGTGATGGCACCTAACCCAACACGCTAGGTAAGCCAACTTTCCATTATCTAATTCCAATAATAATTATTAAAGCAATTTAAGTGAATAAAGAGCTTAATCTTATACAATCCCCAAGAACTGGTAATACAAATCATGAGCTTCTAATAATAGAGTATACAAAGCGAAAATGAAATAAATGCATAGTCTGTTTGAATAGTACATAAACAAAGCTTTTATAAATCTAAGGCTACCCTGAACAAGAGTCAGCTACAACAGGAAC
>AWOL01S0073637.1:11379-28441 GCA_000715115.1 Nicotiana otophora | reverse complement strand
AAGACAAAGTTAGTAACAGATTCGGGAGCCTCCTGAATTTGTTTTTGTATATCCAATAATTCATAATGGATTGGTTAGCGAGCTGCAAGTCGGCAACAATATCGAAGGTACGTCCAGATAAAGCCAAAAAGGAAGTTTCAGGAGCGCGAGACAGAGCATCAACAACTATGTTATGCTTCCCAGGTTTGTAGAGGATCTTAAAATCATAGCCCACGAGCTTGCTAAGCCATTGCTTTCGGGCGTTTGTGTCACCTGGTTAGTAAGATTTTTTAGAGCTTGCTGGTCCATGTAGATAATAAAACGCCGTCCAAGCAAATATTGCCTCCATTTGCTGACTGCTTGTGTGATAGCTAACATTTCGAGATGATAAGTGGAAGCATTTCTTATCTTCGGGCATAGTTTATGGTTGTCATACATGATTGGGTGGTTTCTCTGGGATAATACTGCCCCAATTCCAGACCCGGAAGCATCAGTCTCAATATGGAATTCCATCGAAAAATCCGGTAGAGCAAGAACTGGTGTCGAGCCTAAGGCTTGTTTAAGTGTGTCAAAGGCTGTTTGGGTTTGCTCGGTCCATTTGAAAGTCTCCTTACGCAGCAAATCTATCAAAGGACTTGCAATAGATGCATACTACCAGATGAATCTTCGATAATACCCGGCAAGGCCCAAAAAACTATGAATCTCCTTGATATTCCCTGGAATGGGCCAATGTAAAATGGCATGTAGCTTGATTGGATCCACTGAGAGCCCTTTTTCTGAGATAACATGGCCCAGATAGTCAATCTTCTAATCCCCGAAGAGACACTTAGACTCTTTGGCCACGAGTTTGTGATTTTTGAGGAGCTGGAGGACAGTGGCTAAGTGTTCCAAATGCAATTCCCATGAGCCATTGTAAATGAGGATGTCGTCAAGGAAAACCAACAAGAATCGCCAGAGATGTGGCCAGAATATTGAGTTCATAATTGCCTGAAAGGTAGACGGGGCGTTGGACAATCCAAAAAGCATTACCAAAAATTCATAGTGCCCCTCGTGCGTTCTAAACACAGTTTTCGCCACATCCCCAGGACGTATCCGAATTTGGTGGTAGCCAGATAACAGATCGAGTTTTGAAAAATAGCGAGCCCCATGAAGTTCATCAAATAGTTCGTCTATTGTCGAAATTGGGAACCTGTCCCTAACAGTAATGGCATTGAGTGAGTTATAATCTACACAGAATCGCCATGTGTCATCCTTATTCTTGACTAGCAACACCGGGGAAGAGAAAGGACTGGTGCTCGTCCTAATAATTCCCTCCTTCAACATATCTGTGACTAATTGCTCCATCACCTGCTTTTGGAAGTAGGGATAACGATATGGCTTCACGTTCACCGGCCCTGCCTGAGGTTGCAAATGAATTACGTGATCTTGGGGTCGGGGAGGTGGTAACCCATGGGGTTTGCAAAATACCTCTGTAAACTGCTTCAACACGGCCATAAGATCACTGGGATACGTTGGCTGCACGGGTTCCTGATTGCTAACCAGCTCAAGACGATAATAATAGGCAATCCCGCCCACCTCTGCCAAACGCCTAATGGTTTGTAGTTGCACAGGCTGGACATCAAGGGGTGGATCCCCAGACCAACTATAACACACCCATCCAGAGAAAACTTAAAATACTTGCTCTTATAATCTGTAATCACAGGACCTAAAGTAGCAAGCCAAGAGACCCCAGGCACTACATCAGCACCATAGAAGGACAAAAGATAAAAGTCTAGCACCAAATTATAGCCTTGGATGGAAAGTGGTACAACTCGAACTACACCTTCATGTTTTGAGCCGCTGGCCAGATTCAAAACGTGACTGAAAATCGGCGACCGTCGAAGTCTGTAGCAGCTTTGATAAACGACCGGCCGGACCCAGAACCATATGCTTTTTAAAGCGGATGAGGAGCTTGTCGGCGAAATGGTCCCAGTCAACCAACTGCTTATTACGGTGAAGCTAACGGTACCAATCTCGAGCATCTCCATCAAGGTAAAACGAAGCTATGGTGAGTTTTTCATCATCAGCAATGCTGTAAAAATCAAAATAGCGCTCCGCCTGAAAACCCCCATGCCGCTGGGTTTTCTCCATCAAAACGACCTATCTCAACTGGAGGTGGTTTATGGTGTAATGAGGGATGATTTTGCCCTGCATGAGGTGGAGGTAACGCTCCCTCAGCTGGACACTGCCGAGGTACTTAGTCGGCGTGAGGTCGGAAGTTAGCTGTAAGGTTAGCGAATTGAGAGAACATTTCCTTCATAAACCGCTGGTTATCCTCGACCACAGCACGGAACTCCGTCACTGCCGGTGAGCTTGCCGTTTGAGAGTCCAGCACGACCTCAGATGATGAACCGACAGGAATCTTAGTATCTACCATGGTAGATAAAATCAATGAAAGCACCAAATGTTATGATCTAACAAACAGACTAAGATTTCAAAATGGAGCTTTGATTCCTGATGATGAAAATGCAATACAAGTTAAGAGAAAAAGCCAACAAACAACTGGAAAGGAAATAACAATGCCAGAAAGAAAGGATAGGGGGAGGATAGAGCCACAAACAGAGGAAGGGGATATTCTAACAAACTCTTGCCTGTCCTATTCTGTGCGCACTACTGCTATTAATACTAGTACTGGTCCCAATTACTAATCACGAGAAGAGTGGAATCACGAGAAGAGTGGTTTGGTTTAGTTGTAACCATATTCCACTTCCGATCAAGAGGTTGTGAGTTCGAGTCACCACCCCAAGAGCAAGGTGGGCAGTTATTGGAGGGAGGGAGCCGGGGGTCTATCGAAAATAGTCTCTTTACCCAAGGTCGGGTAAGATCTGCCTACACACTATCTTCCCCAAACCCCACTAATAAAATTATGCTGATTTATTGATGTTGCCTTCTACACCAAGGACTCTTAGCCAGCCTCCCAAACATAATCATCTAATCTTTGGGCTGGTACACGACCTCTTTGCCCACTTGAGGGCCCATCTTGCAATACGTCCAGGACTGGCACAATGGCTTTAGTAGTTTTTTCATATGGCCGCATGACACCTGATTATTTCGATCACGAGACTACAAGGTGGAAATTACCATAGTATGTACTTATTTGCTGTCTACATAATACATTTCTTTGAAAGAATGAGATTTTTTTTGGCAAGTCAAGATCTTCTGAGACGAAAAAGAAGACATATAAATAATTCAACATGTTTAAAATCAAGATTATCAATCAAATAATTTTTAAGCTAATCTTAAAGACTGAAACAAAAGTTTATACTTTTATTTGGTAATTTATTTTTTGGGACAGGAGAGGGAAGGGAGTGATGAAGTATTAGTTCACATGTTCGGTAATTAGTTGGAGCAAGATATAGCAAGATAAGATCAAACGTGACGTAGGGATCTAATAAAAGAAAATAGCTTAGTAAATAGTATTTAATACTTGACATCATCTGACATCATCTAATGAGTAGTCTAATAGAAGCGATCAATCATTTTGCCACAAAACTTGGCGTGAAACAAATGCAAGCAATCGATATAATTGGATATTAAAGTGGAACTCGTGGCTAAGCAACTTTCTGAATCAGACTAAACAGTGTCATTACGTAGCATAAGACTGTAGAGTTTATTTATTACTATATATTTATACCTTGTGTGGCCAAGAAGAGAGACGGATCTAGGATTCAAGTTTTATGGTTTCAACCGAAATTTTTTTTAGCATTGAACTTATTATATTTTTAAAGTTATGAGTTCATGTTACTATCTATTGCAACATTATTGAATTTTTACACATAAGTTTATGCTCGCGCTAAAAATACTGGGTTCAGTTGAACCCGGTACCATTGCCTTGCATCCGCCTCTGGCTAAGAAACATGCAGTATTATTTAACAAAACATTGTCTATTATTTCTTGTGCATTAGCAAACTTGTTCAACTGGATTTTGTGTAATGGACGAAGCACTGTTTACTATTTCTATCTCAATCTATATGACATTTAAATAAGAAGATATATCTTAGATTAACGTCCCAAAGTTTTTGACATCATTATACTAATAACATTATTTTATAATTTCCTTATTACACAGAGAAACATGAGAGGGATAGAAAGGAAAAGAACAAAGATACATTAATACCACTACAGCATAAACTTATGTAGTTTCATATTTATTGTCTGCATTTACACTCAATTGATTTTAAATATCCTAATGTGTTAAAGAATTTTTGCACAATGAATAAATAAAAATGATTTGTTGAGTAGATTATGAGTGCAAAATTTGTATTTTGAAATAACGGGGATTCATATTATTCTTCAACCTTTTGAAACTTGAAAGTAGGAAAGTGTTAGTCTATATAATAACTTAAGAAGCCGTGTATATATTTCTCTCTTAAATTAATCAGGAATCTAGTATTTTTTATAGGTTAATTATAACCTCCTCCAGACTCCCTATGCCAAATTTCAAAAAATGCCGATAAGGACTATGCATTGACGATTTCTCAAATACCAAACCCCGTCAACTTTTTCTTTGTTCTTTTTTGGGCAAGGAGATAATACAAATTGTCATTATCATTTAACCACATTTCTTGTCCTCTTTAGCAACATGTGTACTTATGTTTTTTGCTGCTAAACCCAAGAAAACTAAACTGCTAGTAGTAGTACTAGTATCTTTTTAAAGATACAATCGAAAAGCAAGTTGTGTAATTCTTGGAAAAATGGGAGAAGAAATTGAGGTGATCCATTCATGGTCTGCACCCAGGTCTCTAAGTACCAGCCTCATGTACTCTTTTGCCCAGGTGAGGAGTATCTTTTGGTTCTTAAATAAATGTCGGTTCTTGTATATTTTGCAGTGGTTTAAATAATGGGTTGTTCTATTTCTTGAATTGGTTGACTTTCTCCAACATTATGATGATTCATATAAATGCTTTGTGTTAATCAGTCTTGCTATACATAGTGATCCCCCTCAATTCCCATCAAAAGGAGGATGATGGGGAATGGGGCTTGGAAAGTTTGTTTTCTGGTGTGGCCTAGTGGTCAGGAACTGGGAATCTTGGAGAACTGGGTTCAGTAATTGCCGCAGAGACAAAAAAAGAAAAAAAAGAAAAAAAAGAAAAGCATTAGGTGATTTATTCCTATTTGTGTAAGCCTTGGTGAATAGAGTTACCCGCTACTTCTACTGGTGTGAGGTAGTACATACCTGGTGAAAAAGTCATGGTGCGCGCAAGCTGGCGTAGACACCATCACCGTCATTAAAAAGAAGTTATAACACTGCAAAAGAAAATAATTACTCTTTGGAACGCCCGTTTTCTAATCCCAATTTTCTGTGAAGGTAAATGGTACCTTTTTTCCAGCGTTAATAATACTCCTATTGAATTGGTACATATTTAGTAAAATATAGAATGTCAAAGTAACTCCGCCTTATATTTGCTTGAAATTGATGGTTAAGAATCCTAAGGTCGTCTCGACACTCATATCTTTGCTTAATTAACTAGCATAGTTTTGATGGATTTGTTATCCGTGATCCTTTTGACATAAGAGTGTTTTCTTGTGTTACAGAGAAATGACATCGAAGTTCTTGATGAACCACTGTATGCAAATTTTCTGCGGGCGACTGGAGCAGATAGACCTTACAAGGAAGAACTTAGGTCCAAAATGGTATGTAAGATGATTACCACATTCATGATTTCTATCCTTTTCCAGTATTGTTATTATTCAGAGCTAAGTTGCAATTTGTTACTCCAAGTATAGCAATGTTGGTGTTTCTGAATATGGTTACATAATACTTATATGGCAATAAGTTCTCTATATCTTGACTTTGAGTAACTTTTATATGAAATAAGCAGGAAAATGATGGAAATAAAGTGGTGAAGGAGGTCATCTTTGGTGCCGGAGTAAAGAAGTACCGCTATTGTAAGGTAATCAAGCAGCCCTTTGCTGTATGTAAGAATAAAGTTATGATTGCGCTATTGTAAGGTAATCAGGCAGCCCATAGCTGTATGTAAGAATGAAGTTATCATTTGTTCTTTATCTCTGCTTGTTAGATCTATCGTTTTTTTACCCTTTTGAGTTTCATTCATATTCACATTCTTCTAATCCCATATCATAAGACAAGACACATCATGATGGATTTGGTTTACTTTTAGCAAAACAGTGGAAATGCGTAATTCAAACCTCTCATCTAAAGTTGATAAATCCAATTTTGAATCTGCTTGCTGCTAAACCTCAAATTATGTTTGTGACAACTTAGGCAACATATGATTTGTATGATTGAGACTTAGCGACTGAGTGTTAAGCCGGAAGGGTATTCAAGCCAGCTTTGATATATGTAGTCCCCTCTCTTCTGGTTCTTATTCTTCCCAAACTCTATCCTTTTGTGATTTATCATCAAAGATAACACTGTTCCTAGGTACCGACGCGGTCTAATGCTAGGAAATTGTAGGTTTTGTGTAAGACTTGAGTTCTTTGCTGTTATTATTTTTTTGATAAGGTAAAACCCATCCTTATGCCAGAAGTACTATCTGGAGTAGTTAATAGTTATATATTATCTTTTTCTATTACTTGACAAATTCGGTTCGAGTTTTCTGATGAATAAGATGAAGACCCAAAGATAAGTTTCAAACACTACATATTGCTGTAGACACCTTGTACAGGTCAATTGTTTTGGTAGTGCCTTAGACACCTGGTGCAGATTAATAGTTTAGTGTAGTCTTTCCCCATAATAGTCATTGAGCTAGAAAGGGAAAGAAGTTTTGTTTACACATCTATCCTGTAAAAGGAGACACGGGATTTGGGCAGCTTTATTATAACATTATAGAAGCAGAACATCATACTCTTTCCCTTTCTTAACATCAGCAGGCAGTTTTTGGCAATAGATATTTGTAGTTGGATTATTATTAAAATTCTCTCACTATTCCTTATTTCTTCTTGCAGCATATAGCCAAACAACGTGTGCCAGGTTTGACAAATGAATTGATGAAGAGAGGAAAGCACTTCATCCTGATAAGGAATCCCCTTGATATCTTGGTAAATTTGAGTTCAAGTCTTGTTGCTTATGGTTGGTTATAAGTTCCTAATTTACTCAATCTCTGTTATTTTGTTTTATTCTTGCTGAACTAGAATAATCAAATTATTGCAAAATCCCAACATTGATGCATCACTACCAGAAAATTCAATTAACTTTGTGAACATCGCTCATCTTATATCTCTGTTTTCTTTCATTTTTATTATTTTTCTTTTTCTATGTCCTGTAAAAGTTTAATTTCTGCTTTGACTAAGTTACCTTTCATATGATATGCTGGTAGCCATCTTTTGATAAGGTTGTGCCTCCATCCTTTGTTGAGCTGGGGTTGGCAGAGCTGGTCTCCATATACAGCGAGCTATCTGAATTAGGAAAGCCCCCACCAGTTATTGATGCTGCAGATATTCAAGAAAATCCTGAGGTTTGTTGTCCCAGTAGCATCATTCAGTTTGAAGCATAATCTCCTTTTGTTATTGGTTTATGAAAATATGGTTATCGATTCTTCTCATCCTAGTTGGGAATGTTGACAAAGTTAGATACTAGAAAAATATGGTCCGTTGGCCAGTGATACCCAAATTACTGAAAGTAAGAAGGTATTAATCACAGCTAAATTAGTCTTGCTGTAACATGTAATAACTGATTATTGCTTTGAACTGACTTACAAAATTGCCAGCTGGACATTTTCGTACATGGTATGAGAAAGTTTATAGAGGGCTGCTCATTAGGGCTCTAGTCACAACTTCATTGTGGCTGCTCAGTCATTTTACCACTGCATTCATTGGTAGTCCCTTCTATTGTAGATATATAGGTATTTATGAACATGAACGCTATTGGAGTAATGCAAAAACCTTGAATTGTGGAAAAAGAGGAAAGGAACTGTTGTGGATCTAGAATGTATACCTATATGGTAAACACAGCTTACAATGTGTTTTCATTATAGTAAGCTTAGGTCTAATTTACCTCTCTGCTCTCATTTGGTTTTGCTGTGTGAAACTTAATTCATTCGAACTGTGTAGGGCAGGATTAGCACCTCCACCAATTATGACTAGTTGGTCAACTGCTATTGAAGCAATGTTAAGACCTCATTTTTAAAAGTTTGTACTGCAGAGTTCTAGTGCAGTTAGTCAATGGTCAGTCTTTTGACGAGCGCAAGACCGATGTATAAAACTTAGGCTCGCTAGTCAAAGATAGTATAGTATTAAATCGTCTCCACAGGGATTGGGTTAAATAATGCTCAAAGAAATCTTCAGCTTAACACTATTCAGGAAAACAAACCTTTGATTTTGAGTTATTAACTACTTAAGAGTAAAAACTAAGATTCTCAATTGTGAATGAATAATGGAAATTTAGTGACTAAGTAGCAACGATTGAATATCAAGGTGAGAAACAAGGGCTTTGGCAAGATATGTGATCAACTATTATTCGATTTCAATAGATGATTTGGCTATCTTAAGAATTCAAATTCTTCTTCCGAATGAATAAGAATTCCGTTAACAACCTAATGACAAGTGCTATGAACCTATGCAAAAAATACGTTGAATAAATGATCTTACGAAGAACGTCTCTCGACTATTCCTCTAAATTGGGTCAATTAATAACTCTACAAGCTCTTTCGATTACCTATGAGAATCGTGAGATTAAGCCAAACAAGATAACACAATGATAATTGTAGCAACACTTCTCTTCCGATTAAGTGAAACCCCAAATAACTTTGTAATTTAATTCAAAACTCGTTCAACAAATTCAAGCAACTAACAGAAAGCAAACCCTCGAATAATAATCAAATCACAATATCTGTCAACAACCCTAAGAAAGCCTACTCCATAGTGGAAAAATTGTTCATCAAAAGAGTATTAAGAGGACAAGAAAATATTACAACCCACGAATTCAAATAAACTTTCGTATTGAATGACTTAGATGAAGTATTCAAAGTTTCCGTTGTTTCCTTGCCTCCTTCTCTCCAAAATCCGAGATGCCTTGTTTTGGGACGAGCTAGGCTTCATATAGGTCAAAAGGCTGCCTCCAAAATTACAAAAATAGGCCTGGGTCGAATTCCCGGAGACGGACGCGCGGCCGTGCACCTGGGAGTATGACCGCGCTCACGGCCGTGCACCTTTGGCAGACTTCTGTAGCACTTGCGCGCTCAAGTGCGTGTTGGGGGTCGCTCGTGCGCGGCCGCGCACGAGAATTTCTTCTTGCTCAAGTTTTCCTCCCACTTACCGCACTATTCGTCCATTGATCCCCTCTGCGTCACCTGCATTGAATGACAACATATTAGACCCAAATCAGACCAAATCTCTATCGAATCAACCAAATCAACGACGCAAAGTGGGCATAAATATTAAGTAACTTTAAGCTCATCATATTCTTTATATAGTCCAACTTTTTTCCGTCACTTCCCCTGGTTTACGCCTTTCACAAGATAAATCATCTATGTTTTAAATGTGGTGGCCTGTTATGCCAACTGAAAGAGAGTAGGAAAAAGAAAAGAGAGTAGAAGTACCTTCCACAAGTTTTTACATGAGGAATGATCGCACAGCTGAGTGCCTTGATTACTTGTTTGGTTGGTTATTAAGTCACACAACTGAACATTTTTAAGAAGCTTTCTGCCAATTGTCTTTCTGCAGGCGGCCCTCCGTGGCCTTTGTGAAGACCTTGACATTCCATTTCAAGATTCAATGCTCAGGTAAGCAAAATTTGCGAAAGTTGCTGATATTTGTGTAGATTCTCTACTTTTTAGTATACATTTTGTATGCGGAAAATTTTCAATTATTGAAATTATGTTACCTTATAAGAAAAAACTCATCTCTCTGGAGTTAAACAACATCAACTATTTAGATAATCTTCTCTCCGGAGTTATTACCTTATTGACTAGAAAAAGATATTCATCTTGCTGGAGCTGTAGCAGTTTACTTTTCCACCACAATGGAAATGCAGATTCATATAGCCAACAACCACTACTCATATTGTCATGCTGTTTTCTTCCTGTGGGTCCCATAGATATTGGCATACCCCAATCTCATACTTTGAAAAGCATTTCCTTACTCCCCTTTATTCATACGTGGCCTTCCACCTCCCACAGGCCACAACTAACTTCTCCTTAGAATACTCCAAACCTGGCTATATTTGCCCCTACCGTTTGACCAACCCGTGCTGATAATGGATTGAGGTTTCTTTGGATACATTTTAACCCACACACTCAGCCTTCTCCCAAAGAGCCAAGAGTAGGTTAAAAGGAGTTCAAGAAGCGGTTCTTGTGGTAATGTGAACCCTGGCAAATTATATGGAAAGGGAAGAATACATTTGCTGCTCGCTCTTGGTTTCTGCAGGCATCTCAGTTAGATAGAGATTGCGATATTGAGGAGAATGCGGGTGACAATCCTGCCCAGCTTTTTTCCTCCTGAAATTGATGGTATTCAGGTCAGCTTGCGCGTACCTTGACTATTCAACCGGGTACGTGCTACATTCCACTAGCAAAGGTACCGGGTGACTCTACCCACCAGGCTCTAGGTAGATGGGAAAAAATCACGGTGTTTTTTTTAATCTTTTCTGAGATTTGAACCCTACCCAGGCTTGTGTAGATGGAAGTGGAGATGTGCTGTGCAAGGGGTGGGGAATAAGTCTCCAGGGAGATGTGGGTGCAGGGAAGCTTCTCAAGAAGGCGCGGTCTTTTTGGTCATGATGGTGTTACTTGTCATGAAAATAGTTTATAGTATCCAATCATATTATACTGCCATATCATGGCTAGTTTTAATGTTTTAATTGATTCTTGAATGCTGATCTTTTATGAACACTGTGTGAAAAATAGACGTGCTAGTTTGTTGGGGCGAGTCATTAGAAGAAAGATGGAAGTTCCTTAAAGAGGAAAAAGAAAGAAAGAGGACATTAAGTCAGCAAAAGATATGAAGAAATCATTTGGACTGGGCGACGAAGAAGAAATATGCAGGGCCTGGCAAATGGGGGACCGGGAAGCCAAACGTTGCCCCATCCTACCACATGTCCATCCATGTATCTGCGGTTGGAATTACATCTTTTATTTGGAAATGGCATATCCCCTGGTAATTTTTGGTGACTCTCTTATGACTGTATTCATGGAGGAACCTACAACTTGGACAGACTTCCCTCCCCTCTGTCTCATGTGTTTCTTTAGAATGAAGATGGTAGTTTAAAATTTTGATAACTTTTAAGTATATTTACACCCAAAAAAAAAGAAAAAAAGAAAAAGAAAAAAGGAAGAAGCCAACTTGACTTTGTGTTTTCAGGTGGGAAGCTGGGCCAAAATCATTTGATGGCATATGGGCACCATGGTGGTATAAAAGTGTGCATAAGTCAACAGGTTTTGTTCCAGCAAAGAAATACCCTACGGTATATGGTTCACAGATCTTTGGTCACTTGCTATTACATGGTTTTGCATATTTGGTAATGATCGAACAGGATATTATAGTGACATTTTGAAAAATATCTTTAGTCTGTTAGGTTACTATGTGAAGAAGAGGGGACACTTGCCTCTTTACTTCAGTTTGTATGACCAAGTATGATTGCCATGTGATTTTTTGCTGGCATTACTAGCCCTCGGCTCATACTTTTGACTGCCAGTTATCTATTAGCGCTGAGTGAATTTGAAGTGGGGTAAACTATTTAGCCTAAGTCTCTTTCATGTCCCATGCCTGCCAATTATCTGCCGTTTTTGCATGTGCAATGTGACATGATGTGTCTTTTTGCAAAATTAATCACATGAAAGTTGAACATGTTACTTATTCTCAAATCATTTCGAATGTTGTTCACAGCTATCTTCTTCCCTACACCATTCTTAATAAATTATGAAGAATATCTAAATATCGGAGTATCCCATGAAAGACATTTGCTTATATTCTTTTCCTTCTAAAACTTTTCAGCCATTTCCAACATCATTATATGATTTGCTGGAGCAAAGCCTACCCTTTTACAACATGCTTAAGCGTCACACAAGACGATCTTCTTATATCCTGAACTCAACTTTACCTCATCCCAGTCTTCCTGTTCCTGCTAATGAGAAGCTGCTTGCATGGGTTGGTGATGAGATTGTGCCCCGTGAGACTGCCAAGGTAAAATTGTAACGAAGTTTACTGATGATATTTGAAAATTTTCTCTTCTTTCTGCTTTCCTGCTCAACTAGCTCTAAATTACTGATCACTGCTTTACATTTTCTAGGTTTCAGTGTTTGATTCAGTTGTCCAAGGTGGTGATGCAGTATGGGAGGGGCTTCGAGTGTACAGTGGGAAGCTATTTAAGCTTGAGGAGCATTTAGATAGGCAAGTTACAACAAATAGTTTTAAATTACATCCCAATTAGTTAGATATAGTATGTGGATTTATCTTGAAGGGGAGCATTGGCGTAAGTGGTAAAGTTGCTTCCATGTGACCAGGAGGTCACGGGTTCGAGCCGTGGAAACAGCCTCTTGCAGAAATACAGGGTAAGGCTACGTACGATAGACCCTTGTGGTCCGGCCCTTCCCGGACTCCGCGCATAGCGGGAGCTTAGTGCACCGGGCTGCCCTTTTTAGTATGTGGATTTATCTCATATATATTAAATAGGTGTAACCATTATCATTAAGTTATCTATTTATTCTCTTTTTCCTTTTATTATTTTCCTCATATATCTCAAACCTCTACAATGTGGTTGACTTAAGTAGCTTTCGTCTATGGCCGGGTGGTGACATGACTGAAGTTTTCTTCTTTTTCATAGTTTAACTATTGTAGCGACTATTCCAATGGCTCAGAAGTTGGTGTCTAGATGTAAAATATAGAGCGAAACTCTAAGGCTTTTTATGGACATTATAACGGGGGGCAGGATTGAAGGAAATAGCATCAAATGTCTAAAGAAGATGAAGCATGGACAAGCTCTCTGTGTAGCTCCAAAGATAATGCACTGCATACCTTGAGAATCAGATTTGTCAAAGCACGCCTTAATGTATAAAGCAAATACAATATGAAAATGAGATAACAAGTCATAAGGATAAGATTCGTCAATATAGTGACCTATTCTGCCACCAGCATATGAGATGAAATATGCTTAATCAATGAAGATGTAGTAAAAAGATTGTTTTTTCATCCGAATCAGAAAAATGAGCCTTGCCTATGAAACACTTTGTCTTGCTCTTTGTAAATCCAGTTTGCTGTGGTATATGTCTGATGCATAACAGCTTCCCGGTCCCAAAAAAAAAAGAAAAAGAAAAAGTAAAACAGCTTCATTGGGCTATGCATGAATATTTGGCAACTCCAAACTCCATCCCTCGCTTACATTTTAGTTTTCTTTTCTCAGGTTGTTCGACTCCGCGAAAGCACTAGCTTTCAGCAATGTACCAACTCGTGAAGAGGTAAAAATGCTGTGGGATTCCCTGTTTGGCTCTGGGTCTAGGTCTTCTGAGCTGTTGATTTCTACTTCACGAAATCTAGTATTTGTACAACTTGTGACTTCATGCAAGAATTTGCAGGTCAAAGAAGCTATTTTCAAGACTCTTTTAACAAATGGAATGTTTGATAATGCACATATCCGATTAACTTTGACACGTGGTAAAAAGGTAATCTTAAGAATTGCTATTAATCTATCTATTCTTGTACTCAGTAGTAATTTTCTAAATCTGATTAAACCCATGACTGGACTTCTAATCGCATTTATGTTTTTTTATCTAGTTCTCTTTTCACTCTCACCTTATATTTTTTCATGTTCTTATCATTAGGTAACCTCAGGAATGAGCCCTGCATTCAATCGATATGGGTGTACTTTAATTGGTAAGATGCCTTTTGTTTATATTTTTATAGTTTGAATACCTGCTTTTAAACTCTCTCGTTGTTCCTCTGCATGAACAATGTCAGGGTTCAGCCTATACTGTCGTCTTGTAAGAATGAAAATCATTTCATTATATACTATACTTGTTAAAGATTTTATGTATCTAAGTTATAGTTGCCTGAACTTGTTAAATATCTTGGTAAACTCATTTTAAGGCAGACTAAAAACTGTGTTCTTTTTGTGAATATATTTTCTGTGTAGTCTTGTTCATTACAGTTAGTCATAATATTGTCCTGTTGTGTGCCAAGTCCTTTATCTTGCAATTTGCAGTCATAATCTTCATGTATTTTGTAGCTAAAGTATTTTCTTTTTCTTTTTAAGTATGGAATTGTCTAGAACTTGGAATAATTTCCTCCAAACCAGTGTCCATTTGCCTCCTTGATTTTTCCTTGTCAATAAAAAGTAAAATAAAAAAGATCAAATTACTAAATGTCTGCTTTCTGTATTTTACTGGTGTAGCTAAACTCTAATTTATCCATCCTTCTTTCTCATATTTTTATTACACCTTCTTTTGAAGTTCTTGCTGAATGGAAACCTCCAGTCTATGACAATGAAAAGGGCATAACGCTAGTGACGGCAACCACTCGTCGTAATTCACCAAATGTAAGATATTGCTTCCAGCTGAACATAGTATTTTCATGACATTTCTATGTTATTTCCATGCATCCTCTTTTCTTATTTAAAAAAATTCATTTCCGTTATACCCATATTGCTAAATCAATTTCCATTTATCTATAGACTTTTATACAATTGACAGAGCATTTTTGAGGCAAGTTGTGGTTTTGTTGATAACTCAACATTCCCACAATCCTTTGTTTTTTGCTGCAGGGAGAGGGAGAGTTTAACCCTGAAACTTTAGGAAAAGACTCGAGTTCATTTTTGTTAAACCCAGTATCAAATTGTTGCAATTTTGTATGCTGTATATCACCCCAGATTAAAAATTTATACGTTTCTCCTTCCATGCTTAATTAGTTAAAGTCGCTGGTTCTTAAGTAATAACCAAATCAGATTTCTACTCTGTAGCATCTTTAAGTGCAAATGTCAGGCTCCATTTCCACTGAGACAATTTTTGCCGTCAGTTGTTTATTTCTTATAATTTTTTGAAAAAAGAAAAAAAAAAGAAAAAGTCAATTAGCCTGTTTTTGTGCTTCCTGTATTCTCTAATGGAGTTAGTAGCTTATCCGCTCATCGGTCGGGTAACTTGGTTTAATGGTACTGTGATTAGTTAATAGTGATCATGTCTTAAAATGGTAAGTGACAATGTGACTTTTTGTCTGCTACAGTCGAGATAACCATCATAAAGCATTATCATGTTGAGGTCTCCTGAGGAACTTCAGTTAGCCTGAATTAAGGAAAAAGAAAAGAAAGGGAGAAAATCTGACGTGTTATTCTCCTCTGTTTTTAGTTTATCTAAACTTCACCACCATCTTGTGGGTACCTGTTCGTCCAAGACGTGAGCCCCTTTTTAAAAATCATGCCATATTAGCTTTAGCAATACCATGTTCTATAGTACCTTCAGAACAAACTTGATATTAAGTCCAAGTAAGGATGACGATGTGTTACTGCAAAAAGATGCCCTGATTCAATGTGCTTCCTTCCCAACCATGTCCAGAACCCCAAAAGATGATGTTGGCCAAGGATTGTAATTTCAGCCTATATTGCTCGGACTCTTCAAAAATGTCGCCGGGTGAGTGTTGGATTCTCCAAAATTAGTGCATTTTTAGAGGATCGGACACGGGTGTGGCAGCATTTTGGAGAGTCCAAGTAGCATAGTTTTCAGCTCATGATTATGCCATATCCTTGGTTAAGGTATCTAAGTGATCTATGCTTCCTACCTAATGATGTTGAATAGCTTTCTATGCTAATGCTACTTTCTTATAGCCAAAGATTGAGGAAGGTGACATATAATTCCTTGAGCTATTATGTTGCTTTGAGCCTTTATAATAATAAATCTATATTTGGGTTACCTTTTGTTTTAAATCAATGACTTGTTTTGTACTCTTGCAGAATTTGGATTCGAAGATTCACCATAACAACCTTCTCAACAACATTCTCGCAAAGGTATCTTTTTCTCTTCTAAGTTTGAGCTATGCAAATCTATACTTTGAGTATTCACATAATCTTTTTTTCCCTACCCTTTCTGAGAAGGGGAGCCTTGAAGCAATGGTAAAGTTGTCTCCGTGTGACCTATAGATCACGGGTTCGAGCAATGGAAGCAGCCATTAATACTTTCTACATCACACCCCTTAGGGTGCAGCCCTTCCCCGGACCCTGCGTGAACGCGGGATACCTTGTGCACCGGGCTACCCTTTTTCTTTTTATTGTTTCTGAGCAAGTCGTAATTGTGATCGTGAAATTCATATTGACAGTGCTTTATCTTATATCTACGTGCAGATTCTTATCTTAACTCTTCTTCAATTTATATACTTTGTATTAAGAACTTATAGCTTGCAATATGGACAAGCACCTTAGAGAATAAGGGTTTTAGGATGGATAAAAGTAAGACTAAGTACATGCACTGCAAGTCTAGTCGGCATGAGAATAGCGAAATTGAGGTGAGATTAGATAGGATTGCAGTGACAAAATGCAAATAATTTAGATATCTAGGCTCGTTGTTTCAAGAGATTAGAATGATAGATGAAGATGTTACTCATAAGATTAAAACCTAATGGTTGAAATGGAGAAGTGCTACTGGAGTGTTATGTGATAGAAGGATGCCTACCAAAGTGAAAGGTAAGTTTTATAGAACTATAGACCAGTTATGTTATATGGTAGTGAATGTTGGACCACTAAAGTCCAACATATCTACAAAATGAGTGTTGCACATATGCCGATGCTAAGATGGATGTGCGGCTACACAAGATTAGATAAGATTAAAAATGACGACATTCACTAGAAGGTGCAAATAGCATGCATTGAGGATAAAGTGAGAGAACGTCGCTTGAGATGATTTGGTTATGTCCTGCATAGACCTACAAATATATCGGACGGTAGGTGTGAAAATATGGTAAATGAAGGTGTTAAAGGGGACATGGTAGATCTGAAATCATATGGAAGAAAGTTGTCTCGAATGACCTAAAAATCCTTGGAATCAATGCAGATTTAGCTAAAGATAGGCACAATGGAAGAGAAAGATCCATATATGTGATACCTACTAACTGGGAATAAGTTTTTAGACTTGGTAGGAAACTCTAATATTATAATTATTGTTATTATTAT
>AWOL01S0073635.1:17365-28064 GCA_000715115.1 Nicotiana otophora | reverse complement strand
GTTCTAAGTTAGCACGATCAATGGTTGCCTCATTAAAAACCTCGCCAGAAAACCCATTTGGGAAAACACCGGTCTAAGGGGAAAAGAGTGCAACGCGTGCTTTCAGACCTAAAGGCTTCGTGTCGAAGAATCCCTTACTGTTTCTGGTCGAACACCTGCAGGGGTTAGTTTAAAATATAAATGAAAACGGAAAGGGTCGTACCTTAGCAGTAGTATCGTTTTAGGTGCGATACATTCCAATTGCTCGGCAGTTGTTCGCCATTTATCGTGTCGAGCTTGTAGGATCCTTTTTCGATGATTTTGAGAACCTGGTACGGTCCTTCCCAGTTCGGACCCAGTTTCCCTTCATTCGGATTTCAAGTGTTGAGGGTGACTTTTCTTAGCACCAAGTCCCCGATGTTAAAATGTCGAAGATTGGCTCTTCGATTGTAGTATCTTTCGATTCGCTGTTTTTGGGCGGCCGATTGGACGAGAGCGGCTTCGCGTCTTTTGTCCAACAATTCTATGCTCGTATACATGGCCTCGTTATTTGACTCCTCTGTTGCATATCAAAACCTGATGCTAGGTTCTCCGACCTCGACCGGGATTAAAGTTTTGGTGTCGTAAACTAATGAGAACGGTGTTGCTCCGGTACTGGATTTCGATGTTGTACGGTATGCCCATAGAACCTCGGGTAGTATTTCTCTCCATTTTCCTTTGGTGTCAGTCAATCTCTTCTTAAGATTTTGGATGATGGTTTTGTTAGTCGATTCGGCTTGTCCGTTCCCGCTGGGATGATAAGGTGTTGATAGGATCCTTCTGATCTTATGATCCTCGAGAAATTTAGTTACTTTGCTGCCGATGAATTATTTTCCATTATCACATACAATCTCGGTGGGCATCCCGAATCGACATATGACGTGGTACCAAATGAAGTCTATGACTTGTTTTTCTCTGACTTTCTCAAAAGCATGTGCTTCAACCCATTTAGAGAAATAATCAGTCATAAACAAAATAAACTACACTTTACCTGGGGCCGACGGGAGAGGGCCAACAATGTCCATTCCCCATTTCATGAAGGGCCATGGGGAGAGGACCGAGTGGAGTAGTTCCCCAGGTTGATGAATCATGGGCGCATGCCTTTGGCATTTGTCGCATTTTCGAACGAACTCCCTTGCATCCTTCCCCATATCGGTCCAATAGTACCCTGCTCTGATTACTTTGTGGACCAGCGATTCGGCACCGGAATGATTTCCACAAGTGCCCTCATGAACTTCTCGTAGGATGTAGTTGGTATCTCCCGGTCCAAAATATATTGCCAACAGTCCATCGAATGTCCTTCTAAACAGCGTTCTATCTTCGGACAAAGTGAACCGTGCTGCCTTTGTGTGCAGAGTTCTCGACTCATTTGGATCCGATGGAAGCTTCCCATTTTTTAAGTAGTCTATGTACTTGTTTCTCCAATCCCAGGTTAAACTCGTGGAGTTTATCTCGGCGTGACCTTCTTCGATTACCTATCTCATGAGTTGTATGATAGTCCCCGAGTTGAGTTCGTCGTCCTCGACCGACGAACCTAAGTTTGCAAGAGCGTCAGTCTCGCTGTTCTGTTCTCGAGGTACATGTTGCAAGGTTCATTCCTTAAATCGATATAGATTCACATGTAGTTTATCCAAGTACCTTTGCATTCGGTCTTCTCGGACTTCAAAAGTCCCGTTAACTTGGTTTACCACGAGGAGGGAATCATACTTAGCCTCTATGACCTCCGCTCCCAAGCTTTTAGCTAGTTCGAGACCTACAATCATGGCCTCATACTCGACCTTATTGTTAGTCAATTTTGTAGTTCTGATAGACTACCTTACTACATTACCTATGGGTGATTTTAGTACGATGCCTAGTCCGGACCCCTTCGTGTTTGAAGCACCGTCCGTAAAGAGGGTCCAGACTCCCGAAGATGTACCCAATTTTATCAGTAGTTCTTTTTCAACCTCAGGTACGGGGGCCAGCGTAAAGTCAGCGACGAAGTCTGCCAAGATTTGAGACTTGATGGCGGTTCGGGGTCGATACTCAATATCGTACCCACTGATTTCTACGGCCCATTTGGCCAATCGACCCGAAAGCTCGGGTTTATGCAAAACATTTCGAAGAGGATAAGTTGTTATAACACATATTGGATGACATTAGAAATACGGTTTTAGTTTCCTAGAGGCTCTTATTAAAGCAAGCGCTAATTCTTCTAAGTGTGTATATCTAGTTTCGGCCTCACCTAAGGTCTGCCCCATCAGCCTCTGCACGACCTTTATATTATCCACTATCGTGATATCATCAATAGCTTTGATTTTATCGGGATTGATCTCGATTCCCCGGTTGGATACCATGAAACCAATAAACTTGCCCGAGCCAACTCCGAATGCACATTTTTCGGGGTTGAGCTTCATATTGTACTTTCCTTAATATATTGAAAGTTTCCTGCAAACGCTTTAAATTGTCCTCTGCTCGCAGGGACTTAATTAACATGTCATCAATATAAACTTCTATTGATTTTTCTATTTGTTCTTTGAACATTTGGTTTACTAGGCATTGATAAGTTGCACCAATATGTTTTAGACCGAATGGCATTATATTATAACAGTAGGTACCGTACTTAGTGATAAACGTGGTCTTTTCTTGATCCTCCGGCTTCATCTGTATCTGGTTGTACCCGGAGTCGGCATCGAGAAAACTGAGAGTCTCGTGGCCGGTCGTGGCATCGATCATACGATCGATATTTGGCAAAGGAAAAGAATTCTTGGGGCATGCTTTATTCAGGTCTTTATAATTTATACACATTCTAAGTTTGTTTCCCTTCTTAGGGACTAGCACTATGTTTGCTAACCATTCGTGACTTCCCGAATAGATCCTATTTTGAGAAGTTTGGTTACTTCATCCTTGATGAAGGCATGTTTAACCTGAGACTGGGCCTTCTTTTTTGCTTTAACGGACGGAATTTAGGGTCCAGGCTTAGTTTGTGAGTGGTAATTTCTGGTGGAATCCCTGTCATATCGAGATGGAACCAGGCAAACCAATCCATGTTAGCTTTAAGAAAATAAATAAGTTTTTTCCTGAGCTCGGGGGTTAGCCGCGTGCCCAGGTATACCTTTCGTTCGGGTTGATGCTTGGCCAGTGTGATTTGTTCCAGCTCTTCGACCGTCGACTTGGTGGCATCGGAGTCATCGGGAACTATGAAGGATGGGGGATCCAATAGTCGTCATCTTCGTCGATCCCTTGCTCCTGCAATTGGGTCGAGGCCGGTATCTGTGATTGCTATTTGGCCTCCTGTTTTCCCTTCGATCCCTTCGTTGATGAGAGTGCCGATACTGATATCACTTCATCGACTGAAAATATTTCCTTGGCGTAGGGTTGCTCCCCGTGCACTGTTTTGACTCCCTCCGACGTCGGGAACTTCAGAACTTGGTGAAGGGTCGAGGGTACTGCCCTCATGTTATGGATCCAACGCCTTCCAAGCAGGACGTTATACCTCATGTCACCATCGATCACATGGAACTTTGTTTCTTGGATGGTCCCGTCCATGTTCATTGGCAAAGTAATTTCACCTTTGGTGGTTTCGCTTGCCATGTTGAAGCCTTAAGTACTCAGGTTGCGGGCACGATTTGATATTGTAGGCCGAGCTATTCTATGACCCTCAATCGAATAATGTTGGCTGAGCTACCTAGATCAATCAAAATACGTTTGACTTGACTTTTATTCATAAGTACAGATATTACCAGTGCGTCGTTGTGGGGTTGTAAGATCCCCTCTGCATCCTCGTCATTGAAAGATAAGGTCCCCTCCGGTACGTAGTTTCGAGTCCGCTTTTACCTCATGATCGACACTTTGGTGCATTTGAATACGAGCCCCTGAGGAATATCGACCCCTCCAACAATCATGTGGATCACGTGCTGCGGCTCGAACCAAATGAAATAACAAAGGAAATATGAGCAGATTAGCAGAGTATTGAGAACCTAGAGAAAAGAGTAATATATTGCTTTTTACTGCTTGAGACCCCCTTTACAAATGATCAGACCCCCTTTATATAATAGGGGAGTCCTATTGTTGATACAATTCTAAATACAGTAAGGACTCTCATGATAGGCTAATTAATCGGCCTCTTTTTGATACGTGTCGTGATTTCCGCCGAGATTCTCTCCGTAATTGCGCCTGTAACGGCTTTTTTGTTTCTTGGCTCGATCTTGATCCTGGCCGATCTCGATCTTGATCGATCTCTGGGTCTCGAGCTCAACAACATATTCTTCGCACCATGGCTCGATTCTACAATGATGAACCTTGGACCACCATGTTTCAATCTCGATTAATCATACGAAGTGCAAAACTCAGTTTTGACCATATACAGAGACAACCTTGATTAATTAATTATAGTCAATGATAATTTACCTCACTTCTTGAGAGAATATAAGCTTGTTCGAAAGAAGTAAATTAAAGCACAAGACATTATATCAAACTAAACTTCATAATTCATCGGATGGTTTACTCTAGCGGCGGCATAATGGATAAAAAAGACAGTTGTTTACTCATATTATCCGCTAAAAATAGATTGGATAATGAATTTTTTAAGGATAACTAATGAGTATAACTTCTACATTTGTAAAGACTCAAATTAGAGATTTCTTAAATTTGGGAGACTAGAATTCTTCCTAAAGTGATCATATTCAAGAAGCCATGAATAATATGGATATCCATATTATTCGTCGGTTAATTCATTTTCTATCCATTTTAAATATGAGCGAGGTCGGATAATTTATCCATTTTTATATTATCCATTTTCGATCCGCCCATATCCGTTCTGGTCCGCCCTTTTGGCCACCCCTAGTTTGCTCTAATGCATCAAGGCTTTATATGCCACATAATCGAAGCATACGACTTACAAATAGATGTGAGACCTATGACACCTATCAAAGCTCATGCATCATGCTTATCGGGTTGGAAGATATTTGCTTTTAAACTCCAAATCTCTTTTATGTTTTGTTTTTTCATATATTGAAAATAATCCTCCATAGACTTTAGATAATTGGATCCTATTAATTAAGCTCCATCATTCGAAAAGGAATATCGGAAGGATATAACTTCTTTTGAAGATAACTTAACAACAATAACAACATATTCAGTGCGGTTCAATAAGTAGAGTCCGGAGAAGATAGTATATACACAGATCTTACTCTACCATGTGAAGGTAAAGAGGCTGTTTCCGATATACCCTCGGATCAAGAATTTTTTAAGATAACTTGCATATTATATTTGTTAGACTTGCTACTCGTATCTAGCAACCTGTCATTCTAATTGCAAGACAAATTAAAAAAAAAAATTCGAATAACTCAAATAATAGATATATACTAAAATTTATTATATGATTTAAAACCTTTTTTAACGAGTATTAATCATAACCTTCGATTAGTTCATCAAAGTTGCCTTTTACTTTTGTAGTAGTCTAGAATTTTTTATAACATGACATTTTAATAACTTCATCATGTTTGTTTAATTATATCATTTTTGTTGATTTTGACGTGTATGTTTTGCAACTATTTCATCAAAAAATCACATGAATTATTCAGTCTTATTGATACTAATAATAAATCATATTATTACATATCAAATATGCTATAATATCCAGTTTTTATATATATAAAATAAAGAAATAAAAATTTTAAGTTACAAAAAATGCAACGGTAATGGAGTTTTACTCAACTCAATAGCCAAAAAGGGGGAAAATGGAGAAGAAAAAAAGTGGGCAAAGTATTTTGTTGATTTCTTTTTAGTCACTATTTGGATTTGTTTTCGGGATTAAAAATCACTAAAGATTAGAACACACTGAACATCAGCTGATATTGTTAATTATATTTTGATAAAGAAAAAAAATATCATATCAGCTGTGGAAAAATTTAGAGCGGGGCCAAAATGCAATTTGGGCAAAATTGGAAGGAGGCTGTAAAAGAAGAATGCAATCCCTTGGGGCAAAAGTGAAACTTTTTCTCTAATGATTTAATCCTATTGTATCCAAAAACAAAAAGGAAACTAATCCTACTGTTAAAAAAAAAGAAGAAGATAAATTTAATCCTATTATATTTACCCTTGCCAATTTGCTAGTAAAATTTCTGGGTTTTGTATTTCGCTTTGGAATTGGATCTTGTCAGTTCTTCAAATAAAAGGAGAAATAAAAAAAAAACATGCTTTATTAAAACATTCCACTGCTTCGACCTCGCTTGCCGCTGATCGCCGATTCTCTCAACTCCAATTCCACTTTTATTCCGTCGGAGTCACCGGCGAGATCTATCATCAGGTCATTTATCTTAATTCAAATCGATGACTTCTATTCCGATTTCTCATTGATTGTGCGATTAGGAACTGTTGTTTCGTTACAAATACTGGGCCTTTTTTGAATCAAGGAATTTGATTTTGCTTGAATTTTGATCTTCTGAGATCAGATGCTTCTATTGTTGAGTGATATAGTTTTATTTATGTGTTGAGTTAAATTACGTATGGATTTTTGCTACTTGTTAGAATTAATGGTGCTAATGTTACGCTGATTCGAATAAAGGATATGAGCATCAGCCTCAGAGTTGAACGTTGCTCTAGATTGTATTATTGTTTTTGATAAAGAAAGAATGTTTAACTAATAAACTATTGTTTACAGTTACTGTTCTTATTTAACTGTTTTGTCATCTATTATGGTGGAATGTAGATTACTGGCACAGTATTAATGCTGGGGTTAAAGGAAGATATCAGGATAGAGGCAAAACCTGCAAAACCTGTTCTAATTTGGCTTACATTAAGTGTTCCTCCACGAGATTTAGCTACTAGAGACTTCTTATAGAAAAGAAAAACAAAAAAGAATTTAGCTACTAGAAACAGATTCTCTGTGCAGTAGGCAACTAAAGGAAATGCAACTGATATTCCCCTTTGCCCCGTCCCTCTTTCTCCAAACTATTCCTTATCTTCTGTCAAACTCGTTGGGCTGCTCATTG
Source organism: Nicotiana otophora (assembly GCA_000715115.1). Classification (NCBI taxonomy): domain Eukaryota; kingdom Viridiplantae; phylum Streptophyta; class Magnoliopsida; order Solanales; family Solanaceae; genus Nicotiana; species Nicotiana otophora. Next base: position 21,072 of record AWOL01S0073635.1, on the reverse strand, counting down.
ACAAAATGATAAAAGCTTCCGGTTAAGTATATCTACTTAGACAGAGCTGTTTTTCTTCTCCTTTGTCCTTATCTTTCTTTTTTGCCTTTTTTCCCCTTTTGCATTCTTGCATTGTACTTTAACTCTGCAAATATTTTGCTTTCCTACTATTTTCGGCTGATGTATAAGTCTTGCATTGCCTTTTTTCTGCTAATATAATAATGACATGCCTTTTTGTTTGTTTTGGTTGTAAAACATCAGGAAGCGGTCCTTTGTGACCATGGGCCCCGAATATCCCAATCGACCAACCTTTCCCTCAAGGCCTGCTACTAGACCTTTTGGTGTTCCGCAGAGTGCAAATCCTTTTCAATCATCTGTTCCAGTAGTTGGATCTGATGCTTCTGCTTTTCGGCCTGCTCCCCCTACTTCTTCTCCAGCTATGTCATCTCCGTCTTCATCTGGCCCCATGGTTGGACCAGGGACCTCTACTTTTAGACCGATGCCGCCCGGTATGCCTAATGATGCAGGGAGGCCACCTCCAACGTCAGCACCTCCATATGGGCCGACAGGCACTGGCCCTTTCCAGCGTTTCCCAGCACCGCAGTTCCCTTCTACAGCTCAGGTACCACCTCCACGCACTTCAGTGCCGGGGCAGCCTGTTTTAGCACCCCCAGTTAGACCTGTTTCTGGTCCTTTCTCAACACCTCCTGTTGCCCATCATCCACAAATCCAACCTCCTCCAGTTCCGATGGGATCTCCCCCTCTAGGTGCAAGTACACTGCAGCCTAGACCAAATGTTCATCAGGCATCCATACCATCCCAGTTTTCTGCTGCCAGAGCAACCATGCAGCCGTCTTCTCCTCCAGCTAGTTCAGTTTATCCTGCTGCTAGGCCTGGCTTTCAATCTTCTTTTCCTGGGTATATAAGTCAGCAGCCTTCAGGGTTTACACAGGCTCCACCTAGACAATCAGTATCATATCCTTCTCAGCCAGGCGGCTATGTCCCACCAGTGCCAGCAGCTTCTACCCCATATCTTGCTCAACAAGGAGGGTATGCAGCACCACCACCTCTAACATCTCAACATCCAGGATCTACGCCTCCTATGTCAGCTATGCAGGGTTTGGTGGAAGACTTCAGTTCCTTTTCTATTGGGTCTGTTCCAGGATCATTTGATTCCGTCCTTGATTCTAAAGTTTTACCGAGACCAATTGAAGATGACCCTGAGCAGAACGTTTTGTCTGATATGTATCCCATGAACTGTAGTTCTAGATTTTTGAGGCTGACAACTAGTGGCATTCCGAATTCTCAGTCTTTGGCTTCAAGGTGGCACTTATCTCTTGGAGCAGTTGTTTGTCCTCTTGCCGAGGCGCCTGATGGGGTCTGTATTCATAACATAGTAGTCTTTTATATTCTTGATTGTTACAGTTTTTAGGGCTTCATATGAATCTCACTTGCTCTACGTGCAAAATATACGTCATGCAGGAGGAAGTTCCTGTAGTTAATTTTGCCCCAACTGGTATCATCCGCTGTAGAAGGTGTCGCACTTATGTAAATCCTTATGTGACTTTTACTGACAGTGGAAGAAAGTGGAGATGTAACATATGTGCTTTGCTTAATGAAGGTAAGTAATGTTGCTTCATTTCTTGAGTTTTTAACCAGTTTATTGTCGGAGCTCTCCTTTTTGGTTTTAGTATACTTAAAAAGTTTCAGTAATATGTAGCTGGAATAGTTGAATTCCTCCTTGAATATTCTGTTGCATTTCTGATTAGAAGTTTTGTTACTTCCTAATATGTGGGTAGGATGGGAGGGAGGTGGGTTAATGTTCACGAAGCTGTCATTGCTTCCTAACAAGTAACGTACTTACAACTTACAAGAGCACATGCGTCCCGATCTTATAAACAACCTTAACCTTGATTAACTAATTGGTAGAAGGTTAGATGATTAATGAGAAATGCTTTAATAAATTGACCCCACTTTACTTTAAACCTAAACTGTACTATCTTACTAATGAATAAAAACTTCTATGTAGACCTTTCTTTCTGCTCATTGCATCTTTATCAGTCTATCTTCTACTCGTCACTCACCTTTCATTCAAATTGCTGCTAAGAGAATTTTGATACTCCACCATGCCCTCTTTTATTGTGACTGCTGAAGAGCTATCCTGGTTTTAATGTGCCTAATATGGTATTGTTTTCATTGCCATTTTTCTACTTTTTGTCATTCTTAAATAATCTCGCGGATTCTCATTGCTACCATTGCATATTGAGGATGTAGAATGTTGTGTCCTCTTTTGAAGTGCATGGGCTCATTTATCCTCTTTATGTCTAGTTCCTGGTGAATATTTCGCCCATTTGGATGCCAGTGGCAGAAGAGTCGATTTGGATCAAAGGCCCGAACTTACCAAAGGTAGCGTGGACTTTATTGCTCCGGCTGAGTACATGGTCAGGCCTCCGATGCCACCCCTGTACTTTTTTCTCATCGATGTATCTGTGACTGCTGTGAGAAGTGGAATGCTTGAGGTAAGAACTTCTGTTCTTTTAGTTATTGAGCTTTCCAGTCTGAATCTAACTGCAGCATAGGACAAAGCATTTCAAAATTTGTTCAATTATGGCCAGTATACATACAAGTTGCCTAACTAGGAGATGATTCTGTATTTGTCCATTATCATGTGGTTTGTTGATGCAACTCTTGCTGTTACCACCTTATGTTAGAATGCTTTTGGGAAAGCAGTCGCATAGATAAGCCTGAATGTGTATATATATGAGCATGAGGGTCTCCGTTCATTTGGTGTTAATTCGATATTCCTTTTAGAATCACTTGCCTGCCTTGTTAAACTTCTATTTGTGTTGCCTACTGGAGCAATTTTTTGTAGAATAATCTGTTAAATTGCAAGTATATCTGGTAGGCCCTTTATAATTGGTTTATACATCTATGTCAGGTTTTAGCACAAACAATCAAGAACTGTTTGGACAGCTTGCCTGGATATCCCAGAACACAGATCGGGTTTATAACTTATGACAGTACAGTACACTTTTACAACATGAAGGCAAGTCAGCTGAGTAATAATTAATCTTATCACATAATATCAATATCCATTTACTGTTAAATAACTAGATTCTTTTCATCTTGGACCAGTCGTCCTTCACTCAACCTCAAATGATGGTCATGTCAGATCTCGAAGATGTATTTGTGCCATTGCCAGATGATCTCCTTGTCAACTTGTCAGAATCAAGAACTGTGGTAGATGCATTTCTAGACAGCCTTCCTTCAATGTTTCAGGATAATGTAAATGTGGAGTCAGCTTTTGGTCCAGCTCTTAAAGCAGCCTTCATGGTTATGGTGCGCGAACTTTCTATGCTGTTCACATGATTTTATGACTTTCAAGTTCTTGGTATCACAGAAGTTTTTCCTTTCCATTATGTAAAATCTCCTTTTTTCCTTCTGTTGATTCACACTAACTAATATCGCCTCTCTGCTTCCAGAGCCAACTTGGCGGTAAATTGCTGATCTTTCAAAGCAGTCTTCCATCACTTGGTGTTGGCCGCTTAAGACTGCGAGGAGATGATATTCGTGTTTATGGAACTGATAAAGAGCATACATTGAGAGTACCTGAAGATCCTTTCTATAAACAGATGGCTGCTGATTTCACCAAGTATCAGATAGCAGTCAATATATATGCTTTCAGTGACAAATATACTGACATAGCTACATTAGGTAATTGAACTTTC